>JBBYHL010030247.1:0-42476 GCA_038381835.1 Adansonia madagascariensis
AACATATCCATTATCCTTGATATTGGAAAATCCATGGTTGAAATTGTTTTGGAATTTTCATAGATTTTGATCAATTTGTTTCGAAGGTCAGAGTGAGAAAGTGATCTCATTCCATAAATCTTGGAATTTTGATGAAATATAATGTTTTTCATGATTTCGTAGAAGTAAGCAAATATGCCTTGAGCAAATATTTATCCAATTGTATAAGTTATATCATTGAATCAATGAATACTAATTTAATATTTAATATTTGATGATTTTTCAAGAAAGATTGAATGATTCTCTAAAGAAATCTATCACCTTGTTACATGATCCTATGGTAAGGTAGGTGAAAAAGGCTTTGAAGAAACTTCGATGGTGATATTCGAAGCATTCAAAAGTTTTTGTTAAGAAAAATATTTTCAAAGCTTCGATGGTGATATTCGAAGCATCCAAAAATATGTTTTCAATACTTAGATGATGATATGCAAAGCATTTAAAAGAGTTTTTATCACCCCTTCATGTAATCCTATGGCAAGGTAGGTGGAGTGGGATTTAAGTTAATTAAGTGCTTTATTTTGATAATTGATCAAGTCTCAAATGTTACAGTAACCTCTTACTTATGTTGACCTGTTAGCTCTGTCTTAATCAACCCTTTATCCTTGTTGACTTCTTGACTTTGTCTTGATCACCTTTTTATTCCTATTGACTTGTTGGCTTTGTCCCAGTCAACCTTTTTATCCCTGTTGACTTGTTGATTTTGTCCTGGTCAACCCTTTTATCCTTTGACTTGTCAGCTTTATCCCAATCAACCCTTTTACTCATTGACTTATTGGTTTTATCTAGGTCAACATTTTATCTTTATTGTCTTTATCATTTTTATCCCAGTCAATATTTTATCTTTGTTGATTTGTTTAATTGGTTGATTCTATCCCGGTTAACCTTTTTATCTTTGTTGATTTGCTTATTTCATCCTAATCAAGTCTTATCTAAGTTGACTTGTCAACTTTGTCTCGGTCAAACCTTACCTATGTTGATTTGTTGGTTTTATCCCAATTAACTCTTACCTAAGTTGACTTATCGGCTTCATCTTGGTCAAAACTTATCTATGTTGATTTTTTGGTTTCATCCCAATAAATGCTTATCGGCTTCGCCCAGTCAAACTTTGCCTATGTTGATTTGTCAGTTTCATCCCAATCAACTCTTATCTATGTTAACTTGTCGGCTTCGTCCTAGTAAAACCTTACCTATGTTGATTTATTGGTTTCATCTCAATCAACTCTTATTTAAGTTGACTTGTCGACTTCATCTCGGTCAAACCTTACCTATGTTGATTTGTCAGTTTCATTCCAATCAACTTTTATCTAAGTTGACTCATCGACTTTGTCCTAATTAAACTTTACATATGTTGATTTGTCAGTTTTATCCCAATCAACTCTTATCGGCTTTATCCCAGTCAAACTTTACCCATGTTAATTTATCAATTTTATCCTAATTAACTCTTTCTAAGTTGACTTGTCGGCTTCATCTCAGTCAAACCTTACTTATGCTGATTTGTCAGTTTCATCCCAATCGACTCTTATCTAAGTTGACTTGTCAGCTTTATCTTGGTCAAACCTTACCTATGTTGATTTGTCGATTTCATCCTAATCAACTCTTATCTAAGTTGACTTATCAATTTTATCCTGGTTAAGCCTTACCTACGTTGATTTGTCAATTTCATCCCAATCAACTCTTACCTAACTTGACTTATTGGCTTCATCCTAGTCAAACCTTACCTATGTTGATTTGTTGATTTCATCCCAATCAACTATTACCTAACTTGACTTATCAACTTTATCCCAGTTAAACCTTACCTATGCTGATTTGTCAGTTTTATCCCAATCAACTCTTATCTAAGTTGACTTATTGGTTTTGATTTGTTGGTTTCATCCTAATCAACTTTTATCTAAGTTGACTTTTTAGCTTCATCCTGGTTAAACTTTACCTATGTTGATTTGTCAGTTTCATCCCAATTAACTTTTACCTAAGTTGACTTGTCAGCTTTATCCTAGTCAAACCTTACCTATGTTGATTTATCTATTTTATTTGAATTAACTCTTATCTAAGTTGACTTGTCAGCTTCGTCCTAGTCAAACCTTACCTATGTTGATTTGTCGATTTCATCCTAATTAACTCTTATCTAAGTTGACTTGTTGGCTTCATCCCGGTCGAACCTTAGCTATGTTGATTTGTCAGTTTCATCCCAATCAACTCTTACCTAACTTGACTTATTGACTTTGTCCTAATCAAACCTTAGCTATGCTGATTTGTCAATTTTATCCTAATCAACTCTTATCTAAGTTGACTTGTCAGTTTTGATTTGCTGGTTTCATCCTAATAAACTTTTATCTAAGTTGACTTGTCTGCTTCATCCCGGCCAAACCTTACCTATGTTGATTTATCAGTTTTATCTGAATCAACTCTTATCTAAGTTGACTTGTCGGCTTCATCCTAGTCAAACCTTATCAACATTGATTTGTCAGTTGCATCCTAATTAACTAGGTTGACTCATCTCAGTCGAACCTTACCTATGTTAATTTATCGGTTTCATCCTAATTAACTCTTATGTAAGTTAATTTATCGGCTTCATCCCGATCAAAACTTACCTATGTTAATTTATCGATTTCATCCCAATCAACATTGACCTAAGTTAACCTATCAACTTCATCCAGTCAACTCTTTTCATTTGTTGTCTTATCGGTCTTATACCGATCAATCCTTTTCATTTGTTAATTTATTGGTTTTGTCCCAGTCAACCTTTTATTTTCATTAACTTATAGATTTTGTCTTAGTCGACCATATTTTCGTTGACCTGTAAGTTTTCCATCAGTCAGCCTCTTGCCTCTATTGACTTGTATGGTTTTATCCCAATTAGCTCTTTTTGTTTGTTGACCAACATGGTTTTGTCTCACTAAGCTACCCATGACTTAGGTCTCGCCCTAGTCGCTGTTTAATTTAAGAATTCTCCTTAGGGCTAATTAGCTTTTATTTTCGTCTTGAGTTTAGTTTTCAAAGCTTAATGATCTAAATGAAATCATGTCTATTTGGTCTTTGCCCTATTTCTAATTCTCAGCAACGATCAAAGAGGGGCAGCTGTAGACACTTAATTTCATCCGGGTCTTATATCCTATAATCTTGAATATCCTGGATCAAGAACTTATTGGCCATCCTCATTGAAACTGATATTTTTCAAATGAACAAGACATTTTCAAGACCTTTTTAGTCATAATTTCAATAATCGTAAGTTCACATGACAAAAAAGTCATATTCTGATCTCAAATTTTGAATGTATAGGACAGATATTTAAGAAAAAAAATCATTTTTATCTTTTCCTATCAAAATTTTAAAAATTTATTTCTGCAAAAGATATCTCGATCAAATTTCTCATTTTTAAAAAGTTTTAAAGAATTTTTCATCAAACTTGGAAGTTGATCGTCGTATAATTATACCGATACATGCATAGTATTTATGCCAATATGCACCCCAAAAAATCATAAATATTCAAGGAAAAATATGTATTGGCATTTCTACCATGAAGTGTCAAACTGTAAATTTTGTAAATTAATTTTGAATTTTGTAGTCTTACGAGTATCATGCTTGTGAATTTTACTTTTGGTTCTTGTTAATCTATTTTTAAAATTTTACAAGTTCATTTTCTTCACTTTTGAAATTAATGTTAAATAAAATGTGGTCCTAAATTTGTTTTACTTTATTGTCAATGAAACTCCATAATTTTTATCGATATTGAAATACGAGTTTTTCTTTACTCATGAAATTTTAGTGAAATCGTCTCGAGTTTCAAACATCAAAATTCATCCAATATTATCATTTGATTCACATTAAATTAGTTTTGAAAAATTCGTTTATTTTCATGAGTTTTGAATTTTTTTTCTTGAAATTTCACTATTTTTGAAATACGGAGTTTTCTATACCGTAAATGTTTTCAGGGTGATTTTTCTTGGTCTATGATTTTTAAAACACATTAAATATTATTATTTGATTCCTTTAATTCAGTTTTCAAAAATTCATTCATTTTCATGAGTTTTGAATTTTTTTCTTGAAATTCCCCCAGTTTCCTAAATATAAAGTTTTCTACTCCGTAAATATTTTCAGGGTGATTTTTCTTGGTCTATGATTTTTAAAATTCATTAAATATTATTATTTGATTCACCTTAATTTTGTTCTAAAAAATTCATTCATTTTCGTGAGTTTTGAATTTTTTTCTTGAAATTCTCTTGTTTTCGAAATGTGGAGTTTTCTACTCCGTAAAAGTTTTCAGGGTGATTTTTCTTTGTTTATGATTTTTAAAATTCATCAAATATTATTATTTGATTCACAATAATTCATTTTTCAAAAATTTATTCATTTCCTTGACTTTTGATTTTTTCCTTGAAATTCTCCCGTTTTTTAAAAATCAAGTTTTCTATTCCATAAATGTGTTCGGGCGAATTTTCTTCAGTTTAAAATTTTTAAAATTCATCTAATATTTTCATTTAACTCCCATTAAAACAGTTTTGAGAAATTTAATTTATTTCATGGGTTTTGAATTTTTTTCATATATGTCAATTTTCCTATACTAAGGAATTTCTCGTAATATTTTACAAGTTTTTAACTTCCAATCAAGATCTTTTGCACCATTTCATTTCCAAAATTTTCTCTATGATAAATTAACATTAATTCCAATTTTATTTTGATTTTTGGAAATTTTATTTAATTTTATTTTATTTACTTTTTCCAACTAGTTACATGCTAACTAGCTTATTTTCTCATCCAATTACTTTCTAACCAAGTTGGTTAGATCCCAATTACCCATTACATGAGCTGATCAATTTCATCATGAGCTTGATAATAGAGTGACTTTACAAGAAAAGATAACAAGAGCATGGGCTTATGACACAACATTCAACCTAGCAAGCTATCTTCACATCAAAAAAGACAAAAAAAAAAGAAGAAGAAGAAATTAGGGGCCATTCAGCCACTCCAATTTGATATTGCGGCCCCTTCCTCTATAAATAAAGAATTTTTTCCAAGGAGGTTTTTTTGGCTAGAGAAAAAAAAAGAAAACAAAAAGAGAGCTTGGAAGAAAGAAACACTTAATTTTCAAGTTTTTCCTTAAGGTATCACACTTGTCTTTTCTCTTCTTCATTTTGATTCATTTTCATCCTCATTCATAAGCGAAAATCATGTTAAAGCTCATGGATTCTCATTCATGTTGAAAGGGTAAACATGGTGGCTTTAAATTTTTTTTGTTATTTTAGTTATTTTTTAGTTAAATCTCGTATATATATATATATACACTATTATTCATGTTATTATGATTTTGATTTTGTTGTATTTATGTTCATGTTTTTTTCATGTTATTGTGATGTTGATATGTTGATTAGAATAATATTATATCTAGTTTATGATTTTACTTTGATTTAAGTTTGATGATAATTATTTATGCTTATTTCCTTGGTTTTTTAGTCAAAGCATGTATGTGTTTCATGTTTTTCATCTTGGCCAAATTTGATTGGAATTGTTCATGATCATTTTGTGCTTATTTTTATTTTGATTTCATAATTTTTAGATTATTTTGTAATATTAGTAAACATAGGGACTAAATTACAAATTTATAAAAGTTTTTTTTTGAAATTTTTGGCTTGGTTGAGATCTTTATAGGCCATGAGATTTCTGATTTGTGTTTTTGTAAACAATTTTAAAGCATTTCTCATACTTTAAGGGTCATTTTGTAATATTAGAAAGTTTAAGGACTAAATTACAAAATATGAAAATTATATTTTGTGGCTAAAAATGCTTGGCTGAATCTTCTTGCATATTGTTAACCTGACTTTTGTGTTGATTCTTTGCTGGTTTGATGATTTTTAATGATTTTTTGTGGTACTTTACCATATACGGGTCAAAATATAATTTTCAAAGTTTAGGGGTTACTTTGAAAATTGTAAAAAAAGCTTGGGCAAGGTATTTGGCCGAATCTTTATTAATATATTGGCTGTATTTTCATGCATGATTTTTTTATGATTTTTAGGTTATTTTATTATGTAAGGACTAAAATGAAAATTTAAAAAAATATAAGGACTGGTAAATTTTCATATTTAGGGGCAAAACATACATTTCATCAGTTTTAACGACTACTATTATTTCTATGGCCTTCCATAGGGTTATTGAAATTTTTAAAACTTTTCGTATTTGTTTGGTCCTTCGAAGGATACGAAATGTAATTTTAAAAAATTTAGGTGCTTGATTGTAAATTTTGCATTTCAAGTGAAACTTAAACTTTTAGCTTTTCCATTTAGACTAAATTCATCTACTTTTCATCATTTTAGTGTCCATTAGAGTACCGGGATACCTTTATGTCGTAGGTATACCCTAAAGGTATTTTGGTAATTTTCTTAAAATCAAGTCTTAGATAGTGATCGGGATGCTTTTATGCCAAAGGTGCACATTTAGGATAGTTTCATCCAGTTTTTATCATTTTAGTGTCTATTAGGGGTACTGGGATACTTTCATGTCAAAGGTATATTTAGAGGCAGTTTTATAATTTTTATCACTGAGATGCTTTTATGCCAAAGGTGCATGTTTAGGATTCGTTTAGCCTTTTAAGGTCTTTTTAGTGTCTATAAGAATATCGAGATACTTTCATATCAAAGGTATATCCTAGGGGCATTTTCATAATTTTTCTAAAATCAAGTCATAGATAGTAACCGGGATGCTTTTATGCCAAAAGTGCACATTTAGGATAGGTTCATCCAGTTTTTATCATTTTAGTGTCCATTAGGGATACCGAGATACTTTCATGTCGAAGGTATACCTAAGGGCATTTTCTTAATTTTCCTAACCGGGATGCTTTTATGCCAAAGGTGAATGTTTAGGATTCATTTAGCCTTTTAAGGTCTTTTTAGTGTCCATTAGGGGTATTAGGATACTTTCACGTCGAAGGTATACACTAAGGGTATTTTCATAATTTTCTCCACTGGGATGCTTTTATGCCAAAGATGAATGTTTAGGATTCATTTAGCCTTTTAAGGTCATTTTAGTATCCATCAGAGGTATCGAGATACTTTCATGTTGAAGGTATACCCTAATGGTATTTTTCATAATTTTCCTCACTGGGATGCTTTTATGTTAAAGGTGAATGTTTAGGATTCATTTAGCCCTCCAAGGTCATTTTAGTGTCCATTAAGGGTACCAGGATACTTTCATGTCAAACGTATCCTTAGGGGCATTTTTGTAATTTTTTTCATCGAGATGTTTTTATGCCAAAAGTGAATATTTAGGATTCACTTAGCGTTTTAAGGTCATTTAGGTGTCCATTAAGGGTATTGTGATACTTTCACGTCGAAGGATATTTTTGTGTCTAAGGAACACATTAGGAATAGGCACGTCATTTTAGATTGTTATTGAGTTTTAGGAAGTTTTACAATATTTTCAATAAAATATAAATTTTCTTTTTAGAAAATTAAGGTAGTGTCTCCAAGTTGAAATAATACGTAGAATTTCTCCTAAAATATGAGAGAGGTTCTACGGATTATTTTAATTTTGTGATATCCTTTCCAAAATGGAAGTCTAGAAATTATAAATTCTAAAACAATAATAATAAAAACTTTTGCATTCCTTTGGCCCTCCACCAGGGTGCAAAAGATATTTTTAATTTTTAAAACCTTTTATGTTCCTCTGGTTTTCCGCTGAGATACAAAGGAAAATGATAAAAAGCTTTTGAGTTCCATTGGTCTTTTGATCGATTACGAAAGAGAATTTAACTTCCAAAATTTTGAAAACTCGATCTTCCTAATATGGAATAATAAATCCGTCCTAAAAAAATTATTATTTCAAGAATATATAATTAAATGCCATATGTTGAAACCAAAAAAAATTAAATTTAACTTAACACGTAATTAATAAGGTATCAATTTTCAGGCATCACGAGAGGGTCAATCCTTACTTATGATTGTAATTGACTCCCAGACCCTTTTATATGATCTTTGGTATGATTGCGGGCCTTAGAGTTTGTATTCTAGGGTTTCGTAACCCTCGAAATACAAACTTCGGTAGGTAACCAATCTCACCTAGCCCAAATAGATTGATGCCGACTCCAAATAGATAGTAATTTCATAATGACTATTTAAGGTTAAGTCGAGTGAATGATTTATCTCAACCACCCAGTCCCTAAAATTAAGAAGATGTTAATTATGATATAGCCCATAAAAATAAGAGAATATAAAATAGTAATAAATTTAATAAATGTAGGAGCGAAGGCTATCTAAATTGCGCTTGGTAGGATTCATATCCAGGACACATTGCAACAAAATGTTGCATGGAAGAAGAAGAAACTATAAGGCTCTTCAAATCACCACATACGGTAAAGGTAGCACATTACCCAAAGTGCTCATTGATAACGAGTCGACTCTAAATGTAAAGCCCTATATCATGCTTGTACAAGCTCCCTGACACGACTTATCTATAAAATAGTCACACGGTGATACGAGCATTTGATGGAACTTGCAAAAACATCATAGGAAATATCACCATACTAGTCTAAATCAGCCCATGCATAGATGAAAAGAGACCTATCATCAACCGCGTTTCAAGTTGTTTTTCTCATGAACATGGAAAAGAGAGTTAATAAAAGCTTCAAATAATATGCTCTGAGGTGGATGGAAGAGGCTACCTAGATTCATCATTTGCTGATAGAGAAAAAAGTGATTGTTAGATTTATCAGCATGTTATAAACACCTTATTATGAGGAGGTAGTGAAAAGAAACCCAAAGAGCTTCACAGATTTAGTTGTAGTATGAGAAACAATTGATGAAGCCATAAAAAATGACTCAGGCAAGAGAGATACCTATAAGGGCAAAGGGAAAGAAAAAGTGGAAGCCAGAGAATAATCAAAATCTAGTAATAAAGCTAGTTCATCTTAAACTCGTGCTAAATTTGATTCGAGTAGAATGGCTAGTAAAGAAGATTATGAGGTCATAGAAAACTTAAAAAAAGTTGAAACACCAATGAATTTGGTCTGCCAAATCTTGGTGCGAGCAAATTGGTTAATAAGGTTGAAAAGATGAAAGAAAGAGCCAAAGACTTTTGTGATTTCCATACCATCAATGGCCACACTTTTTAAATGTGCAAAGTGCTCCATGCTAGCATTAAATTTTATGATAAAAAGTGAGCTCTAGGTACCAAGTCTGTAGATGCACTAGTATCTATTAGCACTATAGAGAAAGAAGGGAATCTTATGGTGTTGGAAGGCCACTGATCTTGTTCAACAACCAACTAAGAGTTAAAGCTATCCTCATTCAGGTCACAATGAAGATGATCATTCAACTTCAATCCCCTTTCCATTGTAAGGATGATAAAGTAGTTCTTTGAAAATATGAAAGCAAACCCTTAATCACTGAAGAATCTAGTCAGTAAGTAGCAAATGTTGACCTTTCAAGAGTAAGCCATCTAACTTGTAGTGGCAGATGTTATGCCATAGCTGCATCAAGAGGTGAAACTTAGCAAAAGAACACTACTACACCAAATTTCGTAACCAAAGACTCAGATCCAGTAGTTGTTAAGGAGCTAGTGAAGGAGAAAAAAGCTATAGAGTTCCTTAAGTTCATCAAGCATTGCAAATGCAGCATCGTCAATCAGTTAAACAAGCAGCCTTCCAAGATATCTATGCTCTCACTACTATTGAATTTTGAAGCTCACAGAAATATTCTCCTCAAGGTCTTTAGTGAGGCATATGTTCCTCTAGACATCTCCATAGGCTAGTTGGATCATAGAGTAAGCAACATCACTGTTGATAGCTATATATCTTTCAATGATGATGAAATCTTGTATGGAAGAAGAGGAAACTACAAGGCTCTTCATGTCACCGTATACTACAAATGTAGCATATTAACCAAAGTGTTCATTGATAATGGGTCGGCTTTAAATGTAATGCTTGTATCATGCTTGAATAAGCTCCTTATTGATGTGACTTATCTACAGAACAATCATATGGTTGTGCAAACGTTTGCTGGAACTTGTAGAAACATCATGGGAAACATCATCATTTTACTTCAAATCAGCCTATGCATTTATGAAATAGACTTTCATGTAATGGATATTGCTCCATCGTATAACTATCCATTAGGAAGGCCTTAGATTCACTTAGCAGGGACAATACTGTCATCATTGCATCAAAAGTTAAAATACATCATTGAAAATAATTTGTTAGGATAAGGGAAAAGAAGATATCATTGCTGTTACTTCAACTAATGCCCTATCTACTGAACCAAATAAAGATATCTCAGGACCCTTATTTTAATCCTTCGAGTTTCTTAACGCCATTTATGTCAAGGAGGGGTTGCTAATACATGAGCCTTATTTATCAAAGAACACTTATATGGTTCTAAAGTTAACCATTAAAAAAGGTGTTTGAGTAGAAATGGACTTGAAAAACACCTTTAAGGAATTGCCAATACCTTAAATATCATTAATCAAATCGATAATAGAGTGTTAGGATTCAAACCTTATGTGTTGCAAAAAAAAAGGCTTAAAAGAACCATGAAAAAAAGATGGTCTATCGATTGGGATAAGACATCAGATATAAACCAATGATGATTGCACCGCTTCGAGAAAGTTTTTATCTATAAGGATATATGAATATTGGCTCCGCTAACGCTACTCTCAATTGAATAAGGCATTTGGGGATCTCTCTATCAATGTCATTGGTGAATTAGAGACATCAGCAATGAATCAAGAAATTACTCTATGCCCTTTGGGGTTGCTCCAATTATTTGCACTCTATTGTTTAAGTCTGTTTTAATGTAATGATATGAACTAAACCTACATGCTTCTGCCCAAGAGTATTGTGGGATCCTTTGTATAAACCAATGATGATTGCACCACTTCGAGAAAGTTTTTATCTATGAGGACATCTGAATATTGGCTCTGCTAATGCTACACTCATACTGAATAAGGCATTTAGGGATCTCTCTATCAATGTCATTGTGAATTAGAGATGTCAGCAATGAATCAAGAAACTAGTCTATGCCTTTTAGGGTTGTTCCAATTGTTTGGACTAAAACTAATATTTCTGTATTATTTAAGTCTATTTTAATGTAATGATATAAACTAAACCTACATGCTTTCGCCCAAGAGCATTGTGTGATCCTTTGTATAAGAATCCTTTTATTAAGTATTATCGATGAAAATGACTAAGCATTTTACATTTCATCCATTGTGTTCATTTTCATAGTTCTTGCCAAATATTAACACTTTCTCTACATATTTTTCACTTGTATTATTTTTTCTATGTTTTCAAGTACATAGATAAAGTTGACATGAATATTCATACTAAGACTTTGGATATTGATTTTGAGCAACCAATTTACACCAGTGATGTCAAAGTGAAAGAGATTCTGAAGAGAACCTTGTCCTCCAGACTTGCTAAGGCTAATTGAACAAGAAGAAAAATAGATATTGCCTCATGAAGAACCCACTGAAATTATAAACCTTGGAATAAAAGAAGACCAGAAAGAAGTTAAAATCAAAACTTCCACAAGCCTGTTAACCCCAATCAAACTAATAAGTCTCTTATAAGAATATAAGGATGTGTTCGCTTGGTCTTACTAAGACATGCCCTGATTAGACACCAGCATTATGGTCCATTAACTTCATTTTAATCCTGAGTGTAAGCCATACAACTAAAGCTTAGAAGGATGAAACTTGAAATGCTTCTAAGAACAAAAAGGAAGTGAAGAAACAATTTGAGGTAAGATTTCTTAAAGTAGCCAAATGCTCTAAATGAGTAGCCAATATAGCCCTAATTCCAAAAAAAGATGGTAAAGTGCATATATATATATATATTATAAGCATTTGAATCAAGCCAATCCAAAAAATAATTTCTCTTTGCCCCATATCGACACTTTAGTAGACAACACTGCCAAAATTACACTATTTTTTTTCATGGATATGATTTTTGGGTTACAATTAAATTAAAATGGTAATTGAAGACATGGAAAAAACCATCTTCATGACCATGTAGGGCTCTTTGTGCTATAAAGTGATGTCCTTTAGACTTAAAAATGCTAGAGTAACCTATCAAAGGGCGATGGTAACATTATTCCATGATCTCATGCATAAGGAAATAGAGGTCTATGTGGATAATATGATTGCCAAATCGCCAAAGGAGAGTAAGCATGTGGCGACTTGTAAAAAATCTACAAGTAGCTTTGAAGATGCCAGCTCAAGTTCAATCACATTAAGTGCATATTTAGTGTTACATCTGGCAAATATTGGGTTTCATTGTAAGCAAAAAAAGGATTAAAGTTGATCCCGATAAGGTTAAAGCCATTCAGAACCTACCACCACCTTGAACTCAAAAAGAAGTAAGGGGTTTCTTAAGAAGGTTAAACTACATAGCTCAATTTATATCTCAGCTAACCGATAAGTGTGATCTAATCTTTCAACTAGCTTAATAGCAAAATCCTAGAAAATGAATGAAGAATGCCAAGAAACTTTTAATAAAGTCAAACATTACCTTTCAAATTTTTCGATACTTGTGCCACTGGTGCCTAATCGACCTATATTCCTATATTTGTCCATTTTCGACAAGTCAATGGGCTTCATGTTAGGTCAACATAACGAGTCAAGAAAAAAGGAATATGATATCTACTATTTAAGCAAAAAGTTCATGAAATATGAAAATAACTATTCAGTTGTAGAGAAGTTATGTTGCGCTTTAGCTTAGACAGCCCAGGAATAAAACAGTATATGCTGTATCATACTACATGGTTGATTGCCAAACTCGATCCAATCAAATATTAGTGTAAGGCCCTTGCTTTATTAGGGAGATTAGTTAGGTGGCAAGTTTTGATTTCTAAATATGAGATTATGTACGTGAACTAGAAATCCATTAAGGGTAGCATAATAGCAGACTTCTTGGCAAGCTGAGCAATAGATGACTATCAACCTTTGGATTTCAAACTTCCTAACATTAAACTAGAAATCCAAAAACACTCCCATAAACATTGTTCCTTTAACCTTCATTTTAACCAAAAACTTCATTCCCATTACATCTCAAAACCTCTACAAGAAAACTTTTACACACTTTCACCTTTAAAACCCCTCTCCATCAATGTTATAACCAAGAAAACTTTTTCTTTTCATCTTTTTCTTGTTAAACAATAGCAAAGAGAAGAAATCAACTAAGTTTGAAGTCATTGCTCTAAATAAAGAGGAGAGTTCAAGGCTTTTTAGTATATTTTCTCTACCTTGCTTCACTTATTTCTTGTTTTTATCATTTTCATCATTTTAGTAAGCCATTCATAGTGCCATGACCATTCTAGGGTTCTTATGCATTATTATGGCCTTGGTGGTGGTAGTTTTAGGGCCTTAATGATCTTTTGGTGCCTTAATGGTTTTGCATGGCCAAACATGCTTCTTATATTTTTACCATCAAAATTGCCCCTATCCATGCATTCTTTGACCTGTTTTATCCACCATCACATGCCTAACACATGCCTGAATCTTCATCCCAACATGTTTTTGAACATATTCATACATTTCTTGCATTTTAATGAGTTTCATGGCATAAAAATGCTATCTTGAACATCCCAGCATGTTTTTCTTTGCTTAAACATGGTCATATCATTATCCATAACATGATCTTTGATGTTATTTCCATGCATCCTATTTGTCACCATCTTGCATTTTTGTTATCTTATGTCAGAATGTCATCTCTTGCTTGTTTGAATGTGTTGTTTGTGTTTCTCATTATATATATTGCATTATGTTCATAAAATTCTATCAAAAATGTTTTCATGTTTGAAAAACCTAATTTTTAAAATAAAACCCAAGTTAAATTTATGATAACTCCAATTGATGGAGACTACCATAGATTTAATGTTTTCACAAAATTGGTTTTCCAATCTTGGGGACATATCAAATATTTCAGGTCTAGATTCACAGTTGACGTAAGTTCAATAATATTTTTTCTAAAACAAAAAATGACCCTTTTAGTTGATAAAAAAAATTAAGCCTTGGTCTAAAGATTAACACCTTTATTTGTGGCATGATCAATGGGCTATTTCATTGTCCCAAACCACTCTAGGATTATGGAATGAACTCATAAAGCCCATGTCACTTTTTCCTCTATGTCACAAATGTTGAGATGTCCATGGCTTGAGTTTGACCCAAAAAAACTAGAGAAGATCAAAGAATCCCTATTTTGGCTCTGGCAACATAGTAGTCTAGATTTAAAAAATTATTTTTAAACAATAAATGATATCTTTTAGAAGTTTTTGATATTTTTCCCTTAAAGGAATTAAACAATCTTTCCAAAGGTGTCTTGTTTGCCCTTGAATCATCTCGGATGAGAGAATTCTGATTTTTCAAACTTTGTTATTTGAAACCCTTAGAACCAGTGCATTACATTCTATTTGAGCTGTTTTGACCTATTAGATGATTGTCTATATTATTTAAATATTTTTCCCAGAAATTCTCAAAATACTTTTTCTGGAAAGGTATTATTTACCATTTAATAATTTCAAACAAGTTTGGAATGATTTTTCAAATTCTATTACACCCTTTTCCTTATACATGCTGCTAATATCAAAACAAGCCAAACTCCAAAAATTAATTTTGCCTAGAAACTAATTTTCTAGGATTTTTGAAATATTCTTATATTAGTCCACGTCAACTTACCTTTCCAATAGTACCTTGCTTACCTTCTGAAGCTATCGGGTGAACCCGAAATAAATTTGAGAAAGAAGATAGCTTAATGCTATACCCTATTTTTTTAGAATTAAAATTAATCTGGTCTCTCAAATCACCATTATCGGGACTTTGGAACTCTCCAAAATGCATACAATTGGCTCCCCTATAGCAGAAGCCCTATAGGCTCGAATCAAGCTTGGGACAAAAATATATTTTATTCAAATCCTTGATTTCCTATTTTTAAAATACCTTTTTTTCCCCTAAAATATTCTTTTTCTTTTAAATCATCAAAATTTTCGTTCTAGGGGATACTTTAAACCCATCGCTTTAAGGGGATACTCTAATCCCATTCTCTACTAAAAACTTGAAATTTTTCTTGGGGATACTCCAAGCCCACTGCTTTGAAGAGATACTTTAACCTTTTTTTCCCTATAAAAAACTTGAATTTTCTCTTTTGAATTTATTCAAGATTCCTGATTATTTTATTAAATCATCAAAAACTTTAATTTTAGGGGATACTGTAACCCTACCACTTTGAGGGGATACTCCAACCCTGTTTTTCACCAAAAACTCAATTTTTTTCTTTAAGATTTATTTGAGATTCATAATTTTTTTTAAATATCAAAATTTTTATCTTTGATACACTCTAACCTTACCTCTTTGAGGGGATACTCCAACTCTGCTTTTATTTAAGATCCCAAGAAAAATTTTCCTTTCCAGATACCCCAAATTATTTCAATTAAAACCCTTTTCGCCTCTTAACTTACCTCCAAATCAAGACATGTCTCAAAATTATCATTTTGATTATTCTTTAATAATCAAAGACAATTACAAGATACGTTCTGAATGTCTCTCTTTTTTACATTTTTTGTGCGATTATTTTCCTGTGATATTATTGTTTTCCTTTTCGTTTTACTAATAGGTTTCCTTTTTATGGTGACCAGTATGTATTCATATTTAGAATTTTTTTTAAAAAAATTGTGAGGCAATGTTCCATGTCAATGTCTTTCTAGTGCTTAACACAGAATATTTAAATTTTCAAAATTTAATTTAAAAATTATTTTCATAAAAAAATCCTTATGCTTCTTATACCTCTACAATGCATAGGTGATATAAAATTTTCTATCAAAGTACAGATTTATAATTTCCATGAAAGTTCATGCATTAAAAGGGATTGTATCTAAATAATAGCAAAATGGAATCGATTAGGCCAAATCGAAATAAGATAAGAGTTAGTGGGTACCAATTTTGGCCATCGTGGGTGTGCTAATCTTTCCCTGCTTGCAATCAACTTTTAAATCCAACCAATGAATCTATAGACCTTGTAGACCTTGAAATCAATGTTTCAAGCTTTGTAACTTAAGATATTATTTTCAATAGGCATCTGATCATGCTTAGCTCAAAATGATCAGTGGCAACTCTAAATTTATGGTTACTTCAGTATTTCTTTTCAAGACTAGTTTGATGAGTAATTTGTCCAACTGTCTCTATCCTCTTCATATTATCATGCCTAATCCAAATCTCGACTAAGAGATAACTCAAAGGCTCAAACCAAACACCATATATTTTTAGTCTTTCGTGCTCCAACTTCGAATCAACCAAAATAGGTGGGAAAACGTAAAAGGGATTATGTGGCAACAATATTGGTTTGTTTAAGAAAAGATAATTAATTCATTTCAAGAAATAAAGCATTCACAATCAAATAAGGACACATAGATATGAAAATGCATCATACTTATTACTTATTTAACAATGATCAATAAACTAAGCCCAATATAGAAAACCCCTAAATATTATTAGGCCTCAACATCTAGGCAGATATCTTAATATTTGTCATAGAAAGGCCTACATTCTATCGAGATTTTTGTGACCAAATCTAGTAATCATAGGCGAAAAAAATAACCAGCCCTGAAATATTTTGTTTTGCCTTCAATAGCAATGCTAAAGCTTTCAAGGCCTTTTTCAATAACATTAGGACCTCTTATATGCGGCTTCCCTTATCCGAGTCCAAATAACCCATAAAATGAAAGATGTTTCAAAGAGAAGTAAAAGTCATTCTATCCATATTTAGTTTAAAGCCTATCTTCCTAGCCATTCTTTTATCTCTAGCCATCTTGACCAACTCCCTCTTTTGAATAGCATTTGCTCTATACCTTAACCATTCTTTTCAATTTGATTGACCACTTTTAAGGCTCTAGTTATTCCTTGTGGATGCTTTCCTAATCATTCATCAAATTGGAAACTTATTTTGAGGTTATTTTTAATCTAATCCTAGTACACCAAGATAAACGACCTGAATAGTCGGTAGTTTTTTTGCTACATATATGGTATTCACAAATTCAAATGACTGAAAGGAATAATAAAAAATCTTCTCATCATGATCTATGTAAGGTGCATTAATAGACATAACAACCATGATGTCCTTTTCACCATCGATAACAAGTTGACAACTAATTTACAACCCACAAATTTCAATTTTTGGTGCAAAGATGAGGGAACTACCCTTGCAGAATGAATCTAAGGCCTACCTAACAGTCCATCACTTGAAACTCCAGTTCATAAGTACATAGACTAATCTTTAGAGGAACCATAATCATACAAACCACTTCTCCCCTGGTTCTATCAAAGGCATGGACAATGATATGATTGTTCTTGATATATGGAACATTAACTAGAATTTTTGCAGAGAGCTTCAAGGTAAAGCATTCAACATAAAACCATTATCAATCAACACCCGTGTTAGTGTATATCCCTTACAGTTGATAGTGAAATGAAAAGCTTTCACACTGGCCCTCCCTTTCAAAGAAATCTTATCATCAGTAAATGATATAAAGTTGTCCGCCGATATACCTATTTTCTCCATAAAAATATTATGTACCATGCATGCTAGATTAAAGACTTCTAGTAAAGACTTTCTATGTGGTTCTGAGTTCAACAACAAAGATGGCATCGATATCTTAACGGGTTGCTTATTCAAGTGCTCCATAATGCTAGACTCACTATGATTTATAAACTTCAAGGACTCCTCAGGTTCTTGCTTGCCTACTAATTTTTTCACTTCCCAGAAATAGTCTCCATTACCATTTTCAGCTTACCTCTAGTCTTTTCAACTACCATTAACTTTCCTTTCTTAATAGTAGATGAAGCATAACACTTCTCACTCCTACTCATGAGACCTGAGGATTCAGTTTCTAGTTATTATAGTTTTAAAGTCATACATTCATGAAATTGGTTTATCATTTTTATGTAAAATGGTATGAGGACCAAATGACTACTTATAGAGTAGGCATCATAATTATAGCACTAACAATAGGCTCTTCACAGTAAATAACCATTAGTTTACCAACTCCAGATGGAACCATCATAAACCCCTATCAACTATGTTACTGATTAACTATTGGCTAATTGAATTCCTTATAGATTTCTATCTCTTTATCATCCATCAACTCCTGAATAATAGCTTTAAAATCATCACATCATTATAGCTTATGTTTATACATACCCTGATACTAGCAATACTTCCCTAAACTACCCACTAAGATCACCTTTCCCAGAATTATCTTAGCTTTTACTAGAGCTTTTTAGATCACTTTTATAGAAGTTTTTACTTTTTTTACCATCACCTTAACCCTATGTGCTTTTTTTACTATCATAATATTCACCTTAGGCTTTATATGATTAGGTAATGGGATTTCTGCAACAGTAGGACCCCATTTGGGCTCAAACTTTAACCTTTTAGCATCAGTAAAAACTTAGACCCTTTTCTTAAATGTCAAATAGTTTTCTATCGAATGTCCTTGTGCACCTCTATGATTTTCACGTGTAGCATTAGCATCATATCATTTCTTATAAGGAGGTTGTAAGGGTTGGACATAGATTGGTGCTATCAACTATCCTTGAAGTAACCATAGGTATAACTCGATAAGACATCGGGATTGGATTGAACTATTGTCTATTGTATGCTGGCCTAGTGAGTTTGGGATTATTCACTGCATTCTGAGCATTCTAGGTACTCTAATTACTACTTTCTGGATGCATTACGTCAGGTTATAAGCAGCAGTGTATACAAGCTAGGGAGCAAATGAGTAAGAACTTAAAATTGCCCATATATTATAGGGTAGTATTAATAGTAAGGTGTAGGATCCATAGATGCACTATTTTTAATGCTACTATCATTGGTTTTTTTTCTCTTTTTTTTCCCCAAGGTTGATTTATTACTTCTTGAAGATTCACCATTTGACATTTTGCCACTCTTAATAACACTTTCAATTATTTTTCCAAATAGCACCATATTTGCAAAGTTTTTAGTAGCATTACCAATCAACCTCTCATAAAATGGAGCCCTTAAAGTATTAATGAAAAAAATCATTATCTTTTTCTTCATCAAAGAAAGAATCACTTGTGTAGCTTCATCTCTCCATATTTCATTATATTCCCTAAAACTCATTTTAGACTTCTTCTCCATGTGTGTAATGACATCTTGTCTGGTGCCCAATCTATGAAATGCTTGTATTGTTCTAAAAAGCCTAGGCTAAGTCCAACCATGTTTGAAACTTGGATTCATCTAACCCACATACCATTGAGTCGCAGCAGCAGTTAAACTATCTTAGAAGCAAAGATCAATAGCTTTTTAGTATTCTCAAACCCTACCATCTTAGGGCAATACAACCTAATATGGGCTAATGGATATATGGTGCTATTAAACTTTTCTAAATCTGGCATCTTGAACTTTGAAGGAATAACCAACCTAGACACCAAACCTAACTTTTTAACACCAACACTCTAGATTTATCTATTCCATCTATGGCTTTTAGTCTTTTCTCTATGACTTACAACTAAATTTGCTCCTCTTCAATATGCTTAGATGCTTTTATCATAAACTTCTCTAACTCAACAAACTTATCGAGATTAGAAACCAATAGATTTGCCGAAGTAGACCCTAAATTCAACCCTTTATCAATAATCACTTATGACACTATCGTTTTAAGACACCCATGCACCATAAGAGTGATTTAAACAAATGGTAGGGTTTGAGACACTTGAATCAGAGACATTGCATTGCTAGCTATGCATCATTCACAGACTTAGTAAATTTTTCTTTAATGCTACTATCTTTGGTCTGAGAACTCGAGGCTCTAACTTATTCTTTCCTTTTTAGTGGCTAATGTCATTGACTCTATGATCTTAGCCAATTGTAATTTGAGTTCCTCTTAACCTTTCTTCATCCTTTCTTATGGTTCATTCATTTTCTCCATCTTAGTCACTAAATTATTTTCCATATTTCTATGCTAAGATCAAATGTTATATCTTCTCTAAACTCGTGTTTTCAAACTTTTTTCTAAAAAAATGATGCCAGATTTATAATTTGTATTGTGATTATTATGTATGCTATGACATAAAGGCAAATGTACACATATACACGAAAAGAATAATTTAGCACATGAATGCAGTGACATGAATATTATGCAAACATATCGAAGGCATGGGCTGAAGTAATAGTTTTAGTAAAAAATTGCCATCAATATCCTCATCAATTATTGTATAAGAAAACTGATTTCACATATCGATTTAATACAAAATCATTTAACTACATCTTTTTACAAGAAATAAAGCCATTTTTAGTTATGTTCATCCATCGGGACAATGCTCCATTTTTGCTCTTTTTCCTTGATAGGAACATCAGGTATCGAAGGGGATCTAGGTTCAACCTTGACATTACTCTGAACTTGTAACTGAGCAAAAGCATAGTCATTTTTCTTTTGGCTCATTAATAGGCTAGTCAAAAGCTTGACTACCCATTTTGCACTATTTTTAGGTCTACCTCACCGTGAGTCTACTTTCTTACTTAGTTTTACCACATCAAATTCCCATTCCTCAGATAAGTTACTAATCTCAGCATTTTTCAAAGCAAGCCTAAATTATTCATTATACTGATGTAATTTTTCCATATCTCACTTGGCATTTTTCTTCTTCTTATAGATCTTTTTCAATTGTCATTCACATATAGCTTGATCATATTTAGTTGCCTATTTTTATTTCTAATCGACAATTTCTAGCTAGAATGCTTGTACTTTGACTTGAATTTTTTTTAACAACTTAATATGAGATAACAACTCTCATGCTAGAAGAACCATATCCTCATTAGGAAGCAAAATAGTTTCATTAACCAAGTTATCTTTCCAAACCTTATAAGTAGAAGTCATATTATCTCGATATCAAGCCAACTGCATGTGATAGGTTTCTCTCTATTCATTAGTCACAGCTTGTTTGCTCTTTATATAGCCATTTCCTCCATAGGTAAATCAGACTCACTTAGATCATGAGTCGAAGAAATGAATTGTTAAGACTTAAACTGCCTTTGAGTTAGTAAAGAAGCATAATTGATACAACTTAAGATACCTAGCAAGGGTACCTAATGTTGGCATCTGCATTAATATAGCATAATCTAAGAGAACATCTATGGTGCTCTCTATATAACATCATATTTCTTCAAGTTCCAAAATACTGACATCCATTGATCCTCGGTATAATCCGTTAGCCAATCTTTCCCAAGGAACTTGGTAATAAGGAAAAATGAGCTGTATTCAGATATTGGCTTCTGTATCTTTCTAAAAGTGACTATAGAACCCATATTTATAGCAACAATGTACATCGAGGAATCTACTCCTAGGCTTTTTCTTGCAAAAGTTCAAAGACTATATTGCTTCAACTAGAATCACCATAGCCATGTTGATATTTTACTTTAATTAATCAAAGAAATCAACCACTATTACTTTAATATGCTTTAGAGTCTTAAGGAATACCATTAATCCATAAATAGCTAGTGCAAAGATATCTCTTTTCTTTTCTAGCTTCGAGCAATTATCCATCAAATCTCATAGCCTATACCATAATATGCAATTGCTTTGACCTTTTCTGACCACATTTGCCCTAATTTAAGCCTCATATGCTTAGTTGATATTAGCTAACCATCTATTTAGTGTCTGTGGACTAGACTTCTTAATATACATAGGATTGAGAATGATGCACTCTATACTTAATAAAATAGTATATGCTATTTAATTGTTAGGACCATACTCTCTCTAATAAAAGTAAAGTATTGATACTTTAGATTCCAAATTTGCACCATAGCTAGAGCAACCCCTCATCTATCTTGACCTAAACCAATAGTTTTATATCCCTATACTTTATGGTGAATAAATTTTTTTGGTATTATCCTATTAATCCATATAACCTATAAATCTAATAAGTCATTTTGTGAGAACTCAATATGGACTCAGACTAGAAATGACAAGACACACCTGACTTTTAGAGCATCTTGATGTTGCTTTTGAATCCCTTTTGACCAATCTTTTACCATAGAGTAATTTTCCTTTATCGAGACTTACATTCCATGTCAAATGACCTTTAGGATGGACATTGTCCTCTTTATACCAATAACCTTTGAATGTATTAATGTTAACACTAAAATGCATGCAAACAAAATAAAAAAGGTAACCAAGATCACATATTATTGATATACAAAATAATTTATATATTTTGAATGGTCTTGAAAAGTTTCATTCTCGAGCTTTATCGTTTCTTCAAATTAAAGGGACATATTATTTCGATATTGGGGTATGTACCTATAACAAACTCTAAAAGACTAGCCTTATTGATACATGGTCTTAATTTAGGCAGCGATTCCCTTTAGGACATTTTTCTCAAAATCGAGCTATCAAGATGTTTCTAGCATCATCATTAGTCATCAATTCGATAACATAATGATATGTTTAAATGTTCTTAACATTATAATATTGATGATACAAAACTCTTAGGTGTCATTCATGTTAGCTTAGTTTTATTTTTTGGACATATTTTAACCATCAACTTGATAGCCGAACGATAAGTTATAATTAATATAAATATAAAGTCGTATCAATGAGATGATAAAAATCCCAAATGATGAAGTTATTCGAAACCACTTGATGTTTGAACTTGAAAAAACTAAAGTGAAAAAAGGGTTAGAAGTATTTCCCTATTATACATAATCTTAGGGTACCTCTAAACTTTCAGTATGTTTAACTTAGTTTAGCCCCTATGACTCATTATATATGTATTTAAGATGATCCATAATGCATGTGGTCCCTAAATTATTCCTACTACCTAGTAAGGACAGTTGAGGTGCCCCATCCTATGTTTAACACAGCTTAGTGGATTATAATTATAACAAAATTAGAATGAATATTCTTTCCAAGAATGTGTGGCTCATTTAATGGATATTATGGATGAATCGGGAACAAATTTTGAAAAGCAGGTTGGTCAAACATGCTATGCGATGTAGTAAAATCCAATTAAAAAAACATGCTATGCGATATGGTAAACAAAATAATTTTTTTGGCATTTTTTCAATATTTTTATATTAAATTATAGTGAGTCAACATTCATAGAATTTGATTTGATGATTTTATGTGATAGGAATAACCTAGAATACATTCAAAAAACACGAAAGGTCAAATCTGCCTTTGTTTTCAAATCTCTTTGGGTTTGGTGTTCACTATTCCAGGGCATTCGGATGTCTCAAGATTGATTCCAGAAGTCATGCTAAGTATGTCAATAAGTATATAAGTGTTCTATAGAAGGTCCTTATAGGTCATATTAAAGCTTCCAAGTTGAATTAAATAAAACTTGCTTTTAGTCTTGTTTTCAAGGTTATGATTTCTTTAATTTAGTTTAAGTTTACTATCTTTATGATTTCTTTTAAATGGAGTCAAAGTTAATGGAAAGTATCGAAATTGGAGTCAAGTAGCTAATATTCTTGAAGTTAAGTGCTTTTGCTAAATTTTTCCTTGTAAAAGATTTCATCTTTGAATCAATTGTAAATCAGAACTAGTCCCGATAAGAGTCTGGGAATACTTTTTTTTCCAATATTTGTTCAATTTTGATAGAGTAAAAAGGGATTATGATTGAATACATATGAATTAAACCGAAAAAACAAAATCAAATATGTGTAATTAGTTGGTACCAAGTTTTGGGTGTCACAACAAGGATTGAATCCTTACTTATAGTGTAAATGACTCTTGAGCCCAGCTTATAGGTTTCTACCATACCCAGGCTATAAAATCATTCCTAAGAGTTTTATAGGTCTTTAGTGAATTGTTTTAATAGGTGACTGATCACATATAGCCATAAAGGATCAGTGGTGACTTATTAACCTAGTCACTCTTGTATTTTGGTATAACAAGTTCAAACGAGCGATTCGTCGGACCGACTAGAGCCCTGTGATGATTTGAAGTGTTAACTACTTTACTATGTTGATGTTTGCATCTCAATATATTATGATAGCTTTTTTTGCAATTTTACTGGGAACTTTAGAGAATCAGGCCTTAGACTAGTCGCATGTTATCCGAGTTTCTAGTTTTCTCAATTTTAGTCAGTGTTCAATTATAATCCTCTCAATAGTTATTGTTATGATTGTTTGATTAACTAGGATTGGGGCTGAGCCTATGCATTAGGGAGGCACACCAAGTTTAGACTCAACAAAACATATTTCTATACTTAAAAAAATTACTACAAATCAGCTTTGAATCAAGCTATTTTATTTAATAACCCTAAGTTGCTCATTAAAGAACTTATTCAATACAACCAAACATTGACTCATTTATTGATTAAGTGAACCAAAGCTTGCTATTAAGGGATCTTTTTGAGAAAACAAGGTCTTTACACATTCTAAACGCTCTAAAATATATTTTATCAAATATATAAAATATTAACCTATAGTTCTAACAACTAATTATCCATAAAGCTTATTCTAGACATAAAATTTACCATGGCTGAATACTCCTAAGCTAATTATGCTTATCTAAACATTATTTTTTCATCAAATCTCATTAATTAACAATCAAACACAAGAAAAAAAAAGCTTAGATTCAATTAAATTAGCATGATCAACATTCAAAACATGCTTTACCATTTGAACTCAAGAATTACACAAGTAAGCTTATAATGTCATCCAATTAAGCATCAATTTCGACTTACTCAAGTTTATCCTAACTTAACTCATCAAGATTTATCAACATATCATTATTTAAACCTAACTGAACCTATGATCATGAACATTCAGGCTTGACAGAATCTAGGTATGCATATTTCTTTTTATTCAAACACTTCCCTAAGTCCAAGAGCCTAATATTTCATAATTTAGCACAAGGTTCAAGCTCTATCCACTTGATTTTTGCTATATACTTGCTCAAATTAATAAGATTATGCAAAATTAGATCAATTAAGCTCAAGATCCATATAGCTTAAGCTAACTAAACTAAGGAATGAGCTTTTAAGCATGTTCGAACAACTTATTTAGCTAGAAGATCATGATTTCTTCATTTAAACTTCCAAAATTTCAGCTCAACATCATTAGATTCTAGCTTAACTTAGATCAAATCATCAAAATCTCAAAAAAGCATGTTGGCCAAACCCTAGATCTAGTAAGATCACATGTTCATACTTCATCTTGCTTATTAATCATGATTTAGGCTATATTTCAATAATTAATCAATAATCATGCTTAAAACGATAAGAAATCAAGTAAATCATAGCTCAAATCAAGATTAAGCACAAGATCATCATGATTCAAGTTGACTAAAACTTAAAAAAGATCAAATCATGTTTAAACATAGAGAGGCATGAATCAAACATTAAAATCATGAAACTTAATTGAAAATAAAGAGAAAATTCAGTGATTATATCTACTATAACTTTGATCTTGTTCTATAAATGATGAGACCTTGATAGAAAAATGAATAATTTAGAATTTCTAAAATTTTATAAATGCTAAAAGATGATGAAAATATGAATATTCACCCCTATTGTAAGCCTTAAAATTGGTGACTTTAGATTAAATCACCTAGGATAATGTTAGCTTAATTATTAACCTCCTAACATAATTAAGAAAAAATGACATCAAGGCCCTTAATTAATAGATGAGCAAAATTTGCATATTTAGCGCATGTTAAATGTGGCTATGGCATTGTTCCTATACTAGCTTTGTACAAAATTTTATGTCATTTAATTAATCATGATTTGTTAATGTAAAAATATAATTGAATGTTCTATCCTGTAGTAAAAATATGTCCTAAAGATTTTTGCCTAGAAAAATCTAATTTTTTCTATCTTGGACCTCTCGAATTAAGCTTTTCAAAATTTCTTGTATTCTAAATTCCTAAGCTCCTTTCATAATCCAATCTTTATTACACCTTCTTGACCTCAAATCGCTATTTAATTTCATTCCGGTGTAATCAATTTTGAAATCTGAGTTATAGAACTCTTCCAATTTCAAAATCCAACTTTAGGCTAAAAAGTTAACTTATAGTTAACTTTGCCTACGGTTTAGTTTTGTCACTTTGTTGACTTTTGATTTCATTTTCTAGGATAAGTCTTTTTTCACTAAAATGTCATTAATAAATGCTCATATCACCTAAAAAGAACTTCTACCAATCAACTTTTAACATTCTTGGATTTTTGAGACATGAGTCTCGATTTTCCAAATTTGGTACCTCTCTCTTAAATCAGACAATCAAGCTGAAATGCCTTATTATGTTAACCTAAGCACATAGGCACTAACCAAAACCTAAATTGGACCTTTCTATCTTTTATAATTCATTCGAGAGGATCTAAACCTAAAAAATTCCATTTAACCCCTAAAGTTAAAAAAAAGTCAATTAGGGGCTCGGACAAAATAAGTGTGTATAAGTATCATCTAGCTATATATTATCTCAAATTCAGTTTTAATTGTTGCTATTTAATTATAACCTAAAATGCTTGGATGGATTTTGAAATAAGTAACACCGGTTTTATAATATTGATTTTCACTATACTCTATGGTAAGGTAAAGCACAGTTTTTATTAAAATAAAATTTTGGGTTGGATTTGAAAAGTGTATTTTCTAATTAGGCATCCCTTTGGCATCTTCCCTACCAAGATGGTAGTTGACTCGAAATGAAGGCCTCGACATGAAAATTTTACCTTAAATTTTTTAGATAATATCTAATCAAATATCCATGGATGTATTTATCATTTTTGTAAAGCAAGAAATGATAGTTACAACATGTAATTATCATAATGACATATCATAAAATAATAACAAAGCATGGAAAAAGGGTGATTCAAGATATATATCTTAATTATCTTCAATTATTTAAAAAAATAATTGATTAATGGCTTAGAGATGAGCTTGGACTTAAATAATGGTTAAAGCATGAAATTGAGTAATAATTCAATAAAATAAAAAAAATTAGAAAGAGAAGAAAGCTTCGATTTTTAAGGTGTTTTGAAAAAGGCATTGAAAAACCAAAATAATTATAAAATTCATTAGTAAGCATAAAATAAGACATATTTCTAAATTTTTTGAGAAAAGGGTTAACATTGATGTTTAAATTAAAGAGAAGTTTCTAAGAAAGCTTGAATTGATTTTTTTTAAATGTATGAACCTCAAGCTAAGCGTTAAATGAACTATGCATGCCTCACAATCCTCTAAAGACACAAAGTAAGCTTATTCCAAGGTGTTTAAACATCTTTAAATAGTGACAACATGAAAATCATGAATTATACTTAATTTTGGAAAATAAGAGACATTTTACACTGTCTAACTTCCCTAACTTTTTGAATTTATTCTTGATTCAAATGTGTTAGTATATGCCCTAAAGCTAATTGGATTAAATAAGCCATGTAATAGTTAATGATGCAAACCAATCACTTTAGTTAGTGATTTGACATTTTCCTTCATGTTAGTGGCATGATTGACAATTATGCAAACACTAATTGAATGAAACACATGAAGCATAATAGCCTTGCAAAGTTAGTAATAAGTTGTGATAAGGAGATACTTCTATATCAAAGCCATGTTTGTAAAAATGTTCCTAATCATTTTGTTGTCGAGATAAGGCATTGATAATGCATAAGGACTAGCATATGCTAAGCCTCCATGCATTTAATGCATGCAACTTTTTGATCTCATAGAAGTTGAAATATAGAGATACTTAGGGATACATATAGGGGTTTGTTTTATAGAAACAAGTTCACTGAACATGGCCTGTATAAGAACTATATTTAGTATAAGTCACTCTAGCGTCTATCAAATATATTTTTATGTACTACATTAGTCCTCAAACTTGTGATACAAGGTCCTCTTGTATGGGAGTGAACCCATCATGAACAAGTCCATAATAGATGGATGCTTATAGCAGGGGGTTTGGATATGGCATGAACCATACGAAAGTGGATGAGTGATCTAGAGAGGATTCATTACTCCAAGTGACATCGGAGGCATATCTTCTTTGTTCTTGGCTTTGGTTAACTTGATAAAATCATTGGGCAAAACACATGATGGATTTAGGAGAAATTGTTTCTCAAAATTCATGAGGTTAACCAAAAGTCGAGAACTAATATGGATTGATATATAAGTAGACACTGCACCATGCTCGTGGTCTTTCTAGGATATCTGGCAAAAATATCAAATTACATTGAAGGGTTGGTTATTAAAAGGCTTCTTAAAGAGGTTGTATTGATTCTTCTTACATACTCGGTGGCCATGATGCTTTACTAGAGGCCAAACTTGGTCTATAAATATAAATACACTTTGTTAGTTAATTATGTTTGTTATTGTTATAATGGAAGCCTAATAGGTCACATATAATAGGATGCCCTATTAGATTAAAATTGAGATTTAATTAAGTATTAATTAAATAAAAAGTATAATGACGAAGACTTAATTAAATATCTCAATTAAGAATAAGTTAATACATAAATTAGATTTATGAAATCTAATTAGAGATGTCTTAATAAGGCAATAAAGATAACAATATCTTATCAAGATTATGTCTATTTATAGACACGATTTTAGGGATATTATTAAAAAAGCCAAATAGTTATATTTAGAAAACTAAATAATTATTTGATAATTATTTAATTAATTATTTAATATTATTTACTTGAAGTAAAAATTATTTTACTTGGGTTGAATATTTTAATTATGAATTAAATTATTTAATATGTGAATTTAAGGATTAAGCCAAAAGCCTTAATTATCAAATCAAGAGGGTTATGTTGTGAGGTATTCCAAGTTGGGTTAGGCACATGGAATGGCTATCTTCGTAAGCTATTGGGCTAAAATATTAATAAATTACTATTAAGGCCCAATCTTAGACAAGTTAATTAAAATAATTTAACTGGACTCTAAGAAACACTCAAAAAATGGAGCCACCTTTTAGATATGTTAATAATGGGTTTAGTTAACCCAATAATCAAGCCTAGCCTAGCCCAGTGTATATTTAAATAGATTATTAAGGCTTTTTGTTTATAAAGAGCATAAGAAAAACCCTAGAAGCCAATCCTTTGACTTTTCTAAAGGGGTTTGGTGTAACCCTTTGCTTCCCTAAACTCTCTCTACCTAACCATGGTTTTTTAGTGTTCTTGGATTGTTCTTAACACAATGAAGACAAAAAAATAGTTTTCTACATCGAGAGATTAAATTTTCACAAAAGTCGTGCAATTGGCCAAATCCTAAAATCTTTGCTTCCCTAAGCCTCTTTTATGTTGATTGGTATTTCAGGTGACCTTAAAGTTTTTTAATCCCAATAAAGGTATAAAATTTTCTATCCTAGAGGAATTAACCAAAATCAAGAATTATGATTTTTGGATCCATTTCTTAGCATCCGTGAAAAATAACTACTTCTTTATGAAGCTATTTTTCTTTCTTTTTGCCACAATGGGTAGGGGAATCATTCTCAGATTACATCAAATCTATTAATGAGATACCTTTTAGTTGAGGCTAGAGAAGCTTTCTAGCTAGCAATAGAGAAACACCAGACTTCACGAAGGCTTTAATAGGCATCTATGTGGATTACCATTAGAGGCATAACACTTGGACTACTTTTGGCCTTAAAAAGAAATCATAGTAATCAACCAATGGTACATTCGTGCAGGGATCGACATGCTTAAAGTTATGAATCTCTAAGCAGGTATGAGTTCTGATAGATTTATGTCTCTAAATTACTGTTTGATCACATGTACATCTCTTTCAAAAGATCTTTAAGAAATTTGGGTGTTTCTTTGTTTAATTCCATTGCATATGTTTAATTCTGATTAAATTTTTATGCCTATATTACTATTATTAGCCTAGGATTTCTTTTTCAAATGGTCCCCAAATAAGGCAAATGATATGTCATTGGAAAGATAACTTAATGATGTTTCATATGATAATGGAAGAAATTCCCAAATGTTGCTATGTTCCCAGTACCCTGATCACTTAAATAGATGCGCTCGATTTAAAAAGTGTACCCCTTAATTGGGAATTTGAATTGGAGCATAATAAGGCCTCATGATCAGAATAAGTAAGACTGTTAAATGAATCGCTTGCAATTGGTCTTGGACAACCACCATGAAATGGCCAAAACTTAGAGTGGCCACCTATTATTTTGGGCTAGCCATGAGTAGACACCTATTAAAATTGATATTTTACAGTTATCAAACTCGAGATACTGATTTTTATGGTCTGTGCAAATTAAAGTTCATTTATAGTTCCATATGAGAAGGATTACACCTTTACGATACCTTAAATTACTACCATCTAGCCATAAATTTCATGATTTCAATTGTCTCTATTTTTATATAGTCATTGTTCATACATGATTCACTTTTTATGATGCAATTTTAGAAACACTAAATTTTGATGTTTTATTATAAGATTATATCTCTCTATGAAGCCCAAGAAGAAAGAGAAACATATAGGTTTTGATAAAATAGTTTCTAAATTAATTTAGAAAATGATATTCTACATTAAGCACTAGAGTGATACTAACTAGAACATTGCCTTGGATTATATGATATTGGATTCTTAAAAATATGGATGCAAAATCATCAAGAAAAAAAATGCATTGGTAAGGTAAAGAGAAAGAAAATAAATAACACATAAAATAAAAAAAGACGGATAGTCGGGATGTATCTCATAATTGTCTTTAATTATTGAAGAATAACCAAAATGGCAATTTTAAGATGTGATTGGACACATGGGTAATAAAAGGCATGAAAAAAAAGTTTTGGCAAGAATACACTGATGGTGGTCTGGTAGAGAGAAAAATCTAGATTTTTGACTGAGGTTTTGAAAAGTACAATTGGAGTATCCTCTTAGAAAAGGCAAGGTTGGAGTATCCCTATAAACAAAACTTTGTGTGATGTTTGAGAAATTAAAATTTTTTGAATTTTTTTGTGAAAATATGTTTTTTTAAATTAAAACTGATAATTCAAATAAAACAAAATTAATTTTAGTAAATGTTTGGGCCTTAATCCAAGCCTAGTGGGACCTATGTGGTGACATATCACTCCAAAGGGAATTAATCATGTCACTATGTACACCTTTTTTTTAGCAATCTGAAGTGAGCACGCGCAACTTAAAAGATATATATATATATATGGTGAATATTGTTAGGCAAATCGCTCACCCTTCTAGTCTCGAAAGATTACCATGAGGTGGCTATAAATTTGGAGTCAGCATCAGTCATTTCAGGCTAAGCAAGATCGAATGCCTATTGAAAACAATGTTTGAGCTATGAACTCGATACATCAATTTCGAGGTCTGCATGGTCCAAAAATTCATCAGTTGGGTTCAGGAGTTGGTTATGTATGGGGAAGGATTAGCACCCAACGATGCTCAAAATTAGTACTCGCTAACTATATCTCACTTTGGTTTCTATTTAATCGATTCTACTTTATAATTATTGATATAATACCCTTTAATGCATGAAATTTTGTAAATTATAAATCCTAGTTTTAGAGGAAAAATTATATCACCTTTATGCCCTGAAGATGTGGGGAACATAAAGATTTTAGATAAAAATGATCTTTCAATTAAATTTTCAGAATTTGGATATTCCATGTTAGGTACCAGAAAGATACTGATGCAGAATATTGCCTTGTAATTTTTGACAACAATTTTTAAAATATTAATGCACGATAGTCACTATGAAAGGGAAACATGTTAGTGATATGAAAAAGAATATGATATTATCACATAAAAAAATCACACATAAAAGTATAAAAAGGGGGGACAATCGAAATGTATCTCGTAATTAGCTTCGATTATTGGGGAATAACTAGAGTGACAACTTTGAGATAGGTTTGGATTCGAAGGTAACTTCAGGGTTAAAAAAAGATTTTGATTAAAATGGTTGGGATGTCTGGGAGAGAGAAAATCTTTAAATTTTGATTGGAAAGTAAGTTTAGAGTATCCCTTCAGAAGATGGGGTTGGAATATCCCCAGTGGTGATGATTTTGGATGTGTTTAAAAAAAGAATTCCATTAAAAGATCTTTTTGGCAGTTTTAGGAGAGGAAAATTCAAATTTTAAATGAAAAACAAGATTGGAGTATCCTCTAGAAAAGCGAGGTTAAAGTATTTCCAAAGGTTTACAAAGTTTGATTAAGAATCCTAAAAAGATCTGAGGGAAAAAAATTAAGTTTTGAATAAAAAGTGAGGTTGGAGTATCTCCTCGGAAAGTGAGGTTGAAGTATCCTTAGAGGTGAAATTTTATTTTTTTTTCAAGGAATATTTTAGGTAGAAAAAGGTCTTTTGAAAATAAAACTTGAACACTTGAAATAAATATCTGAGTCCATAAGGCTTATGTTGTATTATGTGACTCCATGGAGAATCAATCGAGTACACATCAAAAAGTTCAAACATCTTGATAAAGGTGGTTCAGAAAGTTTGGTTAATTTTAATTCTAAAAACAAGGGATAGTGTCACACTGTCTCCCTTCCCAAATTTAGTTTAGGTAGACTAGGAGGTCTTAAAAATCAGATAAGGTACCAATAAAAAGGTGACTTGAGGGTTTAATATAAAAATATTTCAAAAATCCTAAAAAATCACTTTCTAAGGGGAATTAATCTTTGAATTTGGGTTTGTTTTGACACCAGTAATGTATGCATAGGAAAAGACATAATGGACTTTGGAAAATCGCCTAAGAATCATAAGGTATCGTTGAATCACAAACAATACCTTTTTAAAAAGGTAATTTTACAAATCTTCTAGGAAATATATTTAAAAAATTTAGAAAAATAATCTGGTGGGCCAAAATGGCCCAAACAGAATGTAGTTTGCTAGTTCTAAGCATTCTAGATAGAAAAGGTTTGAAATATTAGAACTCCCTCATCTAGAATGGTTCGGGTGAAGAAAAGGCACTGTTAGAAAGGTAATTCATTGTTCTTTCAAGAAAAAATATCATAAAATTCTAGAAAATGTGTTTAGTCTTAAAAACAATTTTTAATGGTGGGCAAATTGCTACTAAAGCAAAATAGTAGAGTTATTCGGTATTTTTGGGATTCTTAGGACTAAACTCGAGCTAAGAACGTCTGAACATTTGTTACACAGAGAAAGGAGTGACATAGGCATCATCAACTCATTTCATAATCCCGCAGTAGTTTAGGATAATGAAACAACCTATTGACCATGCCATAAATTAGGGCATTAAGCTCTAGATCAAGGCCTAAACATTTTAAAACAAGTAAAAGACTATTTATTTTGGAAACCAGAACTTATAACTTCATTTAACAATGAATCCATATATAGAAAACTTAATTTATCCCTAAGATTGGAGTACCAATTTTATGAAAACATTAAACCCATTTTATCCTCCATTTATTAAAAGTAACATAGATTTAACTTGGGGTTCTCTTTAATCAAATTTTTGCAGTCAACAACAAAACATGTCAAGAATAAACTATATCATGCATGAAGATGAACATAGATGACACATTCAAACAAAAAGATGATGTTTTGGCAAGAAAAAAGTGGCCAAAATGTAAAATGATAATAAGTAAGATGCATAAGAATGTTAGGCTCACAAATGACATCTAGAATAAAGCCATATAATGATATTAACCAAAGGAAAGTATGTTGAAATTTTTAAGATGAAATTTTTGTTTCATAAAACCTACCAAGATGCAAGAAAAAGCATGAAGATGCTCAAAACATATTAGGGTGAAGATTTAAGCATGTGTTTAGTATGTGGGAATATAGAAAGCATGATAGATATGAATGAGCAGGGAGAATTTTGGTGATGAAAATAAAGCATGACATGTTTGACCATCCAAGCAACATCAAGGCATTAAGAGGATCATCAAAATCCTAAGATTACCACAACCAAGGCCATAATAATGCATGGGAATTTTAAAAGGCTCATGGTAACATAAAAAGGTCACTAGAATGATGCAAATGCTGAAAAATATGAAAATAAATAGAGCAAAGGGAAAAAATATACAAAAACCCTTAAGCTTTAGACTTTTTCTTTGAGTAGCAACTTTAAACTCATCTTCTCCTTTTTTTGATATTGAACAATAATAAAGTGCTAAAAAAATAGAGCATTTTAGTTAGGGTGTGGATGGAAAAAAGTATTAAGAAGAAAGATAAGTGGAATAGAGGGTTCTAGAAAGGTTTTAGTGGTAGCTTTAAGTATGAGAAAAGTTTATGTTTTGGTGGCTGGAGAATTTTGAGAAAATTCATGAAAGTGAGTGTTTTTTTGCTGAGAATCTCTATGTGGCAAGTTTTTTTCTTTTCTGTTGGGTTTTTTGTATGTTCTTATTAGCTAAGCTAAAGTTGGCATATATAGCCATGTGAATTTAAAGACAAAAAATGCAAAAAGCAAGGGGTTTTTGGTGCATGTACCTTATGCAGGGACTATTATGCTTAGTTGCCATGCAAAGCCATTGGTTTGCTCAGCAAAAACAGTGGATCGAGGCCACTTTATGCAGCTGAACATTGAGAAAAATTAGCCTTACACTTTAGCAAGCTGCATAATGTCATAAAATGTCCCTTGTCATGGCTAGTTAGGCCCTAAAAATTTGTTAAAATCCAAACATAAGTTTAAAGTTGAGGCTTGGTATGAATTTTGATGATTTTTGCTACAAGAAACATGTTTAACACAGATTTTTAGATCAATGGTGCAAAGGTTGAAAAATGGCTCGAACTGGGTAAAAATGCCTTGGTGAATCAATACAAAACATTTCATATCGATACATAAGGTATTTTTGGCCCATAAATATTGGTAAAATGAAGCATTTATCAATATCAAGAGCAAAAAAGTTTCTAGTCTCAAGACTCAAAGGCATGTATCAATAGTATAAAGGCTCATATCAATGTTCTTGCTTGAGTATCGATACGTTTAGCTAGAAATAACTATTTTAGCTATTTTCAAGGCCTATATCAATACAAATAAGCTAAGTATCAATACCACACCTTAGGTCTCGATACCAAATCCTCTCATATCAATACTACATATTAAAATTTGAATTTTTAGCATTGTGAGAGCTTGGTATCAACACTTACGTATATGACTTGTATGGTCTTTTGGCTCTCTAAATTACCTTACTTTGGTAAAAAATGATGGAAAATTGACTAGTGCTTATTTGTATAACTCTGAGGATGCAAATATGATGACTTTTGATACTTTAAATGATGGCTCGAACAAAATAAGGTATCCACAGCTATCCCTCTTTAGCCGTTGCTGAGATTAGAAATAGAACAAAGATAAATAGACATTATTTTGTCCAGGGTAAGGTGATGTTTCTTGAATGCCTGTAAAAATTGAAGTTTAATTAGTGTTTTGATTTTGATGAAAGTCAAAATGGGTTTTCATAAGGTTTGACCTCTCTATTAGGCTTTCAGATTCTTTTCTAAAGTTTGAGCTTCCTAGATGATGCTAGCTAATGTGAACTTTGACTTGATAGGCGCCTAACTTTTATGGTTGAACTGGATTGCTACCTAACTTTTTATGGATAGATTTGCTTGGTGTCTAGTTTTTTGCAAACAGACTTGATTGTTGCCTAGTTCTTGGTGGATAGACTTAGTTAGTGCCTGGCTCTTTATGGATATACTTGACTGACATCCAACACTTTATGGACAAACTTGACTTATGCTTGGCTCTTTGTAAATAAACTCGACTGATGTCTAGCTCTTTATGGACAGACTTAACTGGTCCCTGACTCTTTGCAAACAAATAGGACTAAAGCTTGGCTCTTTGCATATAGACTCAACTAGTGCTTTACTTTTTGCAAACAAACTCGACTCACATCTAGCTCTTTATAGATAGACTCGATTGGTGCTTGGCTCTAAGTGAACAAACTTAATCAACGTCTAGCTTTTTATGGATATATACAACTAGTGCCTAACTCTTTGTGAACAAACACGATTGGTGCTCAGTTGTTTGCTAACAAAGTCCATTAGTGGTTGGCTCTTTGTAATAGACTTAATTGGTTTCGGCTCTTTGTAGATAGACTCAACTGACATCTAACTTTTTATGGATAGACTCAACTGGTACCTGACTCTTTGCAGGTAGACTTGATTGACATTTAGCTCTTTATGGATAGACTTAATTGGTGGTCAGCTCCTTGTGAATAAAGCTGACTGGCATCTAGTTCTTTATGAATAGACTTGATTGGTGCTTAGATCTTTGCAAAAAGACTTGACCGGAATCCAGCTCTTTATTGACAAACTCAATTGGCGCCTAGCTCTTTGTAGATAGACTCAAAGACGTCTAGCTTTTTGTGGACTAAAAGAAAAAAAAAGGAGTCTAGCTCTTTGTGGACTAAAAAGAAAAAAAGAGTGTCCATCTCTTTTTAGACTAAAAGAAGAAATGTGTCCAGCACTTTATGGACTAAAAAGAAAAAAGGCATCTAGCTCTTTGTGGACTAAAAGAAAAAAAGTATCCAATTTTTTATGGACTAAACGATATGAATTTAGATGCTTCATTTGGATGGCTTTCGATTTGCGAGCTTAAAAAGTTATGTATTTTTACCGAAATCTTTTTAGGGCTTTTTGAAACAGAAATTTGTACTTGAAGTTCTTCATTAGTTTAACTTTTGTGAGTAGGAGTTTATACCACAGGGGTGTTAATTGTTGTATAAAAGATACATGAAGATATAAATGTATGCTTAAGTGATGCAAAAGTGATGATTTTAAGAGCCTATTCGAAGATCGATTTTGGTCATTTTAGTCATTTGTTCTTTATCAAGTTTGATAAAGTGATCTTTTTCCAAGGATTCACCAAGCTTGTTCAAGATTTCTCAAGGTTTTGAATGTTAACGTTACTTTTAAAAGGTATAGATGGCCTTTGATTGTGAAAGAAAGGTTTTGAGCTTAAATAGCTGTATGTTTGGGAACTTCTTGTTAAGTTAAATTTGCTGCAACTATGGATGATTTTTTCTTGTCAATTCTGATTAGAGGATGTCTTTGGTGGTCTCGGTGGACTGAACTAAACTTCGATTATTTGGATGATAGTTGGAAAAGAATTTTTGCCCTTTTCCTTTGGGCTAGGGTTTATTGCGAAAAATATTTTGAGCATGTTTTCATAATGTAAAGATTTAAAGGTAAGCCTGACTATGGTTCCAAGGTTTATTCTTAATCTTTTAGACATGAAACAAACATCCCAAAAAGTTTCCATCTTTCAAAGTAATACTCAAAAATCCTATTATCTATTCTGTTCATTTATCAACATTATTAATTAAATGATGGATCAATTAAATGATGGACATGATGCAACATGGGATACAAGAGTTACAAAAGGACTTTGAGAGAAATTAAGTGATCGTATTTAAAAGAAAAGGGTATAAGTTATGATAAATTCAGGGATTGTAAAAGATTTTAAGCTATAAAAGAGTTTAAAAAGGACTTTCTGGTTGTTTAGCCCCTGATGTTGATGACATGAATCTTCCACTGGGTGCTTTCGGAGACCTTTCTCAAGCCATTAATCCTTTTAGTGTTGGCCAATTCACAAGGAGATTTTTTGGATTGCTCTATGGTTGCCTCGAGGTTAGGTAGACACTATTTTTTTGGGCGTAGGTAAGAATGAGATTTGGTAGAGTAGCTTCTTATAGAAGAGATAGGTCAAGTTATAATTTGGTTTTCTGGTCAAGAAAGGGTGGTTCTAGATTAGGTCAAATCTTACAGAAAGTTTGGTTGCTTATGTTTACTTTTTGAGTTTTCAACTTGAGCATACTTATTTTTCTAGAGCTTTCTCTATTTTTTGAAAAGGAAAAAAGATAAAACGTTCTTTTGGGTTTTCATCTAGAATCTTTTTAGGCATAATATTTCTTGACAAACTCAAAATTAATAGGATTAGGTAAATTGCCACCATTCATCTTAGTTACAATCAAGGCTCTTCCAAAACACACACGCTTAACCATATACGACCTTTCCCAATTAAAAGTCTATGTTCTCCAAGCATCTTTATGAATCGAAAAGATTTGTTGGAGTATTAAGTCACTTTCTTGAAATTAACAAGGATGGACCTTTTTGTTATGGGCTCTTATCATGCATTTTCGATACATCTGACTATGACAAATGGCTTTCATTCTTTTCTTCTTAATGAGATTGAGCTATTTGTATCAGTTCTTGACCCATTCAGCTTCTTCAAGTTGAGATTCCATTAAGACCCTGAGTGATAGACTTGTAGTGCAAAAGGTAACTTTTCATGCCAATCTTTATACGTTATAGCCATTTTTTGACTATTTTTTTAATATTCTTGTTACTTGCTTCGACTACCTCATGCATCTTTAGATGCTATAGCATCGAGTTATGACACTAAATTTTAAATCAAGAATAGACTTTTGCATCATCTTGTTTTTCAAGTTACTTGCATTATCTGTGATGATTTGTTTAGGAAGCCCATATCTGCATATAATGTCTCCTTTCACAAATTTACACACAATGGACTTGGTGACGTTCGCATAAAAAGCCACTTCTACCCACTTGGTGAAATAATCAATAGTAACCAAAATAAAGCAATGTCTATTAGAAGCCTTAAGGGTTATCAGTCTAGTCATATCCATGTCCCATATAGAAAAGGTACATACAAAGGTGATGGCAGGACATGGATTTTGTCCGCATAGATTTGGCATTTGTGGTACTTTCAAGCATCAATGCGAATGAGTCAACCAATAATAGCCTGATCGTATAACTTGTTTCAACATTTGGTATCCATTGGCATGTGTACCATAGATTTTTTCATGGATTTCCTTGAAAATTCTTTTGGCTTCAACATTATCCATGCACTAGAGTAATACCTGATCCTAACCTTTTTTATATAAAATTCCACCATCCAAAATAAAGCTCCTAGCCATTCTTTGGATGGTTTTCTTATCAGTTTCAGTAGCACATTTAGGGTATTATTCATCTCTGATATACAAAAGGATGTCATGATACCATAGGAAGCCATCATTTTCTTCTTCAATGTACTAGTAATGTGCAGGACTTGTATAAATGCTCATCTGAATGAGAGCAACATCTAATTCTTGATTCACTTTGAACATGGAGAACAAAATGGCCAAGGCATCAGTTATTTAGTTCTCTTCCTAAGGTAAATGCTAAAAACTGATATCATCAAATTTTTTTTTTTTTAGTTTTGAAATCAGCTTCTCATAATGAATTGGTTTAGCATCTTGCATTTGCCATTCTCCTTTTAGTTAGCACATGACTAAGGTTGAATCTCCAAATACTTGTAGAATCTTGATGCCCCTTTCAATGATGGCTTAGAGCCCTATGACATAGGCTTCATATTCAGCTATATTATTTGTACAATCAAAGTTCAATCTTGCAGTAAAGGGGTTGTAGTTTCCATCAGGTGAGATAAAGATTGCCCCAATCCCATACCCCAGTGTATTTGAAGCTCCATAAAAGTACATTTTTCAAGATAAATTACAATCGACAATGTCTTTTACCTTGAATATGCATGTCAGATCTTTATCAGGAAATTTAAAGTTCAAAGGTTAATATTCATTTGTTGCTCAGCTTACCAAGAAGTCTGCTATTGTGCTACCCTTAATGGCTTTCTAGTTTACATATAAAATGTCATATCCAGAGAGCAAAACTTGCCACCTAACTAATCTCTCTGACAAGGCAAGGACCTTGCATAAAAACTTGAGATGATCGAGTTTAGTGATCAGCCACATGGTATGGTATTGCATGTTACCTTAACCTCCAATCGTTTAGGCTAAAGTACAACATAACTTCTCCATTACTAAGTAGTTATTTTCACATTCCATGAACTTCCTGCTCAAGTAGTAGATAGCCTACTCCTTCTTACCTAACTCATCATGTTGACCCAATACATAACCTATTAACCTATCAAAAACTGATAGATATAAGATTACAGGTTAATTAGGCACTAATGACATAAGTACTAGTAGGTTTGAAAGGTAATGTTTGACTTTATTAAAGGCTTTCTGACATTCTTCATTTTATTCTTTGAGATTTTGTTTTGAAAGTAGCCAAATGATTAGATCGCATTTATCGATCAATTAACATATAAATCAGGTTATATTGTTCAACCTTCCTACAAAACTTCTTATTTTTTTTGAGTCTAAGGTAGCGTTTGGTTTTGAATGGCCTTGACTTTGTCAAGATCAACTTCTGTTCCATTTTTGCTTATAATAAGCCTAATACCTTGTTGAATGCGACACCGAATGTGCATTTAACAAGATTTAGCTTAAGTAAATACTTGTTTAAGTTATTTAAAGAGTTTTTGCAAGTTGGCAAGCTGTCGCAACGTACCCCGGGGTGGATCCTCGCAGATCAATGGGTGCATACGAATTAAAATATTTTCCTGACTTGGACATGTCTTCTTAACTGAGACTATTCTTTGGTGTTGTGATGAGAACGAGAAAGTACAGATTCTTGATTTATGACACAATAAGGAGGCACCATAGGATGAAACACTCATCTTATTGGTCTCGTATGACCATTATGAAATGGCCAATGCTTAGAGTCACCACTAATCATTTTGGGCTAAGCATGATCGGATGCCTATTGAGTCCTATGTTTTGAGTTACGAAACTCAAAACATCAATCCCATGGTTTATGTAATGGAAAGATTCACCGTTTGGGTTCGGGAGTTGGTTACGTGTGATGAGGTACGAACCTCTTCACGATGCCTAAAATCGGTGCCTTACTAGCTATGTCTTATCTCGGTTTTGATTCTTTCGATCTTAACTTGTCACTATTTTGATATGACCCTTTTCGAATGCATGAATCTTATAGAAATGATCCAGGTTTTGATGAAAAAAGATTTAATCTCATATATGCCTCGGAGAGATGGGGAATATAGAGATATTCAATAAAAATGGCCTCTGGATTTTACTTTAAAAATGGAATGTTCCACTTTGGGCACTGGAGAGATACCCACGTGGAACGTTACCTTTAATTTCATTTGGAAACATTTTGAAAACATGAATGCAAATAATCATCACAAAGAAATCATGTTAGTAAGATAATAAATGAAATAACATAACTTGGATCATTCAATGCAATGATAAAGACAATGGGTGGACTATGGGAATTTATCTCACTGTTGGCATCGATTATCTAAGAATAACCGAATCGACCATTTTCGAGATGCATCTGGATTTCTTGATTAAATGAGATTTATTTAACATATTTATAGAAGTCCAAGAAGGAGAAAAAAATTAATTGTAATTAAAAGATAGGATTGGAGTATCCCTTTAGAAAGATGGGGTTGGAGTATCCCCATGGATGGAAAATAGATTTTTTGACAAAGGAAGAATTTTAAATTTTGATAATTTTAAGAAGCGGGGTTGGAGTATCCCCTCAAAAGGTCAGGGTTGGAGTATCCCTGTGGATGAGAAATCATTTTGACATAGAAAGATTTTCAAATCTTGACAATTTTGAAAAACGGGGTTGGAGTATCCCCGTGGATGACATAGCTTCATGATTTAGAAATGGGTAAGCATTCGATGATTTTTGGTAAAAATATTTATTGTGAATGAGGATGATAAAGATGTAAAATATGTTTATGCCTTGATACGAGCTTGTGGGAGGTTTAGGTATGTTCTTGAGTCTGATCGGGGTGACATGGAGACATTTGAATGTCGCGAGACAAAATTCGGGAAAACAACTCAATTTTGACCAAAATCGAAAACAGGGGACAACATCGCGCTATCTGGCTTCCCAAATTTATTCTAAATTGGTTCGAAGGATTTAGAAGGTGGATAAGACACCGTTAGAAACGTAACTCGATGAGGGTCATTCTAAAAATATTTTTAATATCCCAAGAAGTCATTTTCTGAGAGAATAAATTTTCAAGTTCAGATTGATTGTGCTGCTGGCAGAGCATAGGAGTGACAAGGTGTGTTAAAATTTGAAAAATCACCCCAGACTCATTTGATACCTTTCCAAAAAGGGAATTTCATGAAAATTTTAGGAAAAATGCTTGAAAATTTTGGAAAAATCATTTAGTGGGCCTGAACAGCCCAACCAGAATATATGTTTGGATTCTAGAGGTTCTGGACAGTTTAGACTTGAAAAATCATAACTTTCTCATCTGGAATGATCCGGGGTGAATAAGATATCATTTTAAAGCTAATTCGACATAATTTGAGAGAAAAATATCAAAAAATTCATGAAAAATCATTTAAGATTTTAAAGTGATTTTTCAATTTTCAATAGCCATGCTGCCAGTAGGGGACAAAGCAAAGCAGGGGATATTTCTTATTTTCCTTATGTTTATGGGTCTACATTCAAGTCATTGACATTCGAACATCCATGACTGACGGGGAAGAGTGGATAAGCATCACGAACTCATTTGCACTGCCTCAAAGTAGTTTGAGACAATGAAACAGTCCATTAATCATACCACTCAAGGTTTTGACTCAAAAACAAGGCACAAACATTTTGGGGATGAGTGTAAAGCCATTTTTGTTGGAAAATCAGAAGATTTGAGCTTGTTTAACCAAG
>JBBYHL010030248.1:0-10449 GCA_038381835.1 Adansonia madagascariensis
TTGAGGAAAGACATAAGAGGTACCTTAGATAACTTTGATTATGTTTGATTTTATTTTAGATTCTAGTAAAGAGAACGGAATAATTGTTAAATAGAGTGAAGGGCAAAATAAAATAAAGACAACAAAGAAGGTTAAGAAACCAAAGGGTGCCTTTTTAAATTATTAATGAGTAATAATACAATTAATTCTATGATAAACTCGTTAAATATAGCAATATGCATATAAAAAACATTACGTGTTAAGTTATTGCATTTAGATTTAAAGAATGCCAGTTAATTATTTATGTTATTCACTCTATACAGCATCAATCAGTGAAAAGTAGAAGTAGATTATGAAAACAAATTGAAAATGATAGCAGAGGTCAGTAATAGTTTTTTTTTTTTTTTTTACGATTCTCATATTAACATTATGATGTTTAATTTTTTTTTTGTTTATAAATTGAAAGTATTAGACAACATAGATTTATGATTGATTATTCTTTTCTGTACATATAAACATATAAATGCGTATTCTTTTTATGAAGAATAGGTAATATAATGTTATTAAAGCAATGTACATTTATGAAAATATGAATGGATAATGAGTTGTTTCTGTGTTACACTTGTCAAGAGTTAGAAGCTAAATGAAAGCTATTTTCTATGGAGAAGAAAGGGCCTTTTATAAGGCAAACAACTACTCAAAAAGAGTAGTATAAAAATAAATGGAAGAATTCAAAAGATTATATTATATTAAAGAAATAATATATAAAAGTTAAGAATTCAAAAGCGAAGAAGGTAATATATAAAAAGAATATGTTATATTAAAGAAATAATATATAAGAGTTAAGTATAATGTTGTTTTAGTATGTGTATTTAATTAATACTTTGTGTGGGGCTTGGTTTTGACATGTTGTAGCTCGTATAACTTGTTTAAAGTTTTCAAACAATTAAAGGATAAAAAAAAAGGAAGATGTTGTATGTAGTGTTGGTTTCAATTCTCTCCTATTACTAAAGAGAATAACTTTGAGAAGAGAACTATGTCCATTTTTAGTTGAGAACTTTGATATTTCAACCAACTCTATTAAAGTGGGTGGCCATAGTATTGCTTTCTTATTGGAGGATGTTAAAGCCATACTTGGTTTACAGAACAACGGAGTTGATATGTCAAGTTTATGAAAAATGAGGATGGCCTTACCTTTTGCAAAAAGTACAATCTTCTAAGCTGTCAAAAGTTAACTTTTATTCATCTTGAGGAAGAAATGATGGCTTTAGAGGCTGATTCTAAATAGCTAAAAGCTAGAGTTTCTTGTATATTGTTGGACAATTTCTGTTTCCAACAAGTAAAGGTGGTCCAAGTCAAGATTATTATTCATGTTTGACCGAGAATGGTCTTAGTGGGAAGCTTAATTAGGCTAAACACATTGCTGAGTAAGCTTTTTCTCGAGAAAATAAATTTTCATGTAAGAAAAAGAAAATCATCAAAGTCATACTTGACTAGTTACTTGTTATTGTTGGAGGTCAGTTAGAGAGTTGTTATTTGCTATTGATGCAATCTTGATTTAAAAGTTTAGCATGACCAAATTTAGGTGTGTAGGTTGTTTGCTATTGATATTCAATAATTGTAATTATTTTTGTATATTAGTTTTTATGATTATTCGTGCGGAGTTCGGACTATAAATGCTCAAAGATGAGGTTGTTAAGATATTATCTCATTCAATGGACTTCAAAAAGGCATTTAAATTAAGATGATATCAGTTATCCAAGTTTTATTACTTTATTAATTGGTTACTACAAGAGTTATATGATTTTCTATATTTGATGGTGTTTAAATTCATCATTTGTAGGATGTTAATGTTAATGAACATCGCGTGAAATGATCGATAAAAAAGAAAGAGTTGGAGCATGTTGAGTTATGGGCAAGAATTCTATGTCAAATTTTTTATACTTCGCAGAATGTATTAAGTCTATATACTAGTAATTTGGTATTTTATTTCAAATTTTTAGGAGATAAGAGACATGGTGAATTTTGTGGAATCAAAAGTATATCGTTCTTGAATCAAATTTAGCTTGCATCATGGACAATATTAATAGAATGTCCAAAAACATGAAGTACATGAATGCAAGCATGATCAATTATGCATCCATAGTGGACACCATTAAGGATGCTATGAATGTGCTTTTAGAGAGATCGATCCTAATGACCAATATAGTTGACATTGATATATAAAAAAAAATACTGAGAAAAAAGTAATGTCTAAAGTTGGTAGGAAGAGCATCAAGTTGGAAAATTTGATGGTTACTTGGATTGTCTTATTAAGATTGGTTTGGAAGGGAAAAAAATGGATAGTGATTTGGGTATATCTAGTGTAGTGTCCATTATGCATCGAAGCTCAAATTGACCTGCCCCATGAAAAAGGATAGTATATATATTTACTTATTTATAAATCAATTATTATTAGAAATTTTTAAATATTTTATTTAATTTTTTTGTCGATTAATATTGTTACATATTATATGGTCTATTTCCTAAGAAAATCGAAAATGTTAAGTCAAGGTTAATTTTTGCTTTGGTTGTTAGTTAGACAATGATGCGTGTTGGATTGAAATTGTTATGATTTTCACACAAATGCTACGCAAGATTGTATATGTTCGATAGTGTTAACCAATGTCTTGCATGTATATATAATCTACTCATGTAACAAAGTATATATTTCATTTACCTTTTTTTTAAACATTTTCGAATACTTGGACTTCATATGAATTGATCTTAAGATAATCTTTATATGTATTATGTTTATTTTTCGGTTTTCCATATTTTAATTTTTTTGTATTTATTAAAGTACTTTCGTTTGAAGGTATAATTACTAAAACTATAATATGTATAATTACTAATTAGTAGTGCTATATGCCATTTTTATTATAAATAAACATTTGAAGGTTTCAACAAAGAAGGCTATTGTCAAAGTTTCGAAGGAAATCGATAAACTTGAATATGCAATATGTAATTATATTTGGAGGGATGTCGATGGAATGTAAGTAATAATGCTATATTTATGATTTTGGGTATCATATATTAATTGAAATTGGTATCATGTGTATTATAAGTTTATATTGTAATGAAGTTTTTGTCCGTTTTGGTGCAACATTTGCAACTATTAAGGATTTTGAATCATTGCACCCAAAAAAGTGGATGACTTCAAATATAAGTGTGGTATATTGTTCTTATGTCCAATGTTAACATTTAGTTTTCAATATGTAATTAGGCTTAATGAGATTCTTGTTTTCTAGATTATTGACCTTGTGGTTTGGACCATGGCATACGATTGTAAAGTTATACCAATTTCTACAAAGGGATGATATTTTCTAGCCTAATTTGCGTAGGTATATATTGATGTCCTAATGTTAAAAATTATATTTAATTGCTTTGAAGAAAGTGTTACATTATTTTTTTTCTTTGTAGATTTGTCTCTTGTCAAAAGATTATACAGCCATAAAGATATGAAATCTTTTTAAGCAACAATTCATTCACATGGGATCCTTGAGCGATTGTTATAAGGTTAGATCATATTCATTCTTTTATATATGATATTCTTTCATTTATATGGCATACTATAGAGAAAATTTAAGTGGAAATAATTATTTATTTTATATGAGGTTAAAATTTGTAACAAATGTCATATTGGTTTTTACAATTTCAAATCTGTATACCAATGAATGATGTGAACAAGTATTGGTACATGTGTATGATAGATTTGTTGGACAAAGAAGCGAAACTATTGGATACATTTTCGTGCACTGAAAGCAATCAAAAAAGATTTGCAAATGTCATTCATGTGGTAAACTGTAAAAACAGAATTGATTTATGTTATATTAGTTTTATGGATTTGTAAAATTTATGTTATTTACTTGCATTCGTATACGATAGAGCTACTACAAAATTTTTGTTCTTCACTTTAAATAGATCTCCTCTTATGCGAAGTTATTTAAGGATCCTGTTATGACATCATTGGTTGGTAGTCCAATGGTACCAATTGATCAATTGAAAATTATTGCTTCAAACAACGTTCCCTGCCAAAGGAATGGGTATATTTCTTAATCAGTATTTATTATAGTTTTCTATATTGTAATAGAAAATTACAATTTCATACTGTATTCAATATTTACAGTTATAATTACGGAATATTTGTTATTCTTTTCATGGAACATCTATATGTTACAAGCTATACATTTGTGGTAAGCTATTTTTATTTTTGTAAGTTGTTTCCATAATCAAAGATATTGGTTGATTGCAAAGTATAATGTAATTATACATTCAATGTAGCATGTTGGAGAATGGGATAGATTTTTATATCTATTCTCTATTATAAAATATAAGGATAACATTTTACCAAAAAGGGTGTCTGATGTGCCATTAAATTTCAAAAAAGTATGCCTCCTTTGAAGCAGTCATTGAAGTCTGTTGTGAATATCAAGTTTTAATTATTGCTAAACTAGGCTTTGGGTTTAGGTTAATTTTGAGTTAAGCTGTACAATTCTATGTATGGGGGATAATAATTTGTAGCTTACAAATCTTGAGATGATGTCATGATTCTTATCTTTTTATTACACTTAATAGCTGAGAATTTACATGATTGATTTTTTGAGGGGGGACTAAATATTACAATTTATTTTTTTCTTTTTTTTTAAGATTAAATTGTGACAATAAAAAATTATAATGATTTCTCATCTAGTCTAATGTTATAGTATTAGGAGACACTCGTTTTATAATACGGCTTTAAAATCACACCAATGATGGATTGCACTCTGGTCCTTGGTATCAAATAATGGTGAGTTACTAACCTACACTTCAAAGAATTGTTCAATGTTACAAATTATATTTTTCTTTTTGTTGATAAGGGAAAGTAATAATTTTTTTATTTTAACTTTGGATTTTTTGCTAGGTGATGCCATAATAGGTAGTGAAGAGTGAAATTGAGATTTTAAGGGTAAAATGGTATAATATAGTGGAAGTCTAATGCAAAAAAGCTATAAATTATTTATACAGTATAATTGTACCATTATGTTCCATTTTGTAAATGTTAACATATGTAGCAAACATAGATTCTACGAGATTCTCCAAAAAAGTGCCTGTCACAATATATGCTTGTAATATATATGGGAAATGTGATTGTAATGATATCATAACTTACTAACTTAGTGATCCAAACCAGTTTGAAAAGTTTTTCGATTCTACACTTTCATTCAATTTTGATTCATAATTGCTGAGAGAGAATAAGTTCTCCTAACAATTTTAGAAGAAACTTTACTTCTGATGATATGGTAAGTTAAACCAAATGTATGAAACCAGTAAAGAACAAGATAATTACCTGCATATTGCGATTTCCATTAACATTCATTCTTGGTAAAAATGTTTGATTGTCTGTTAGACTATCTCCCTATGACAAAAAAAATATTTTAGAAGGCAATTCATTAATCAACACCATAGTCTTAATTTTATTATTATTATTATGAGGATTATGAATCTAACCTTGTCAAAATTGAAATTTGCATATGCACTTGATGTCATCTCTTCATCAGTATCATAACAATTGTTTTCAAGACCACTACTGCTTATTTCAATTTTCAAATTTGGGGTAAGTAACTTTAGTATGTTCTTCTAGTTTACAATACCCGCACTTTTTAACTTTGAAAGACGTTGCTTCTTTCCAATTGTTTTCCCTTTAGTTTGTGCTATAAAAAAAATCTTGAATTTTTTCTTGATTTCTCAAACATAGGATCATTGAGCTCACTCAACTTTTTCATTTCTATAATCAATTTAGTAATCTCACTTTGGCTTCATTAAATGAGTGAGTCATTTTTGATGCTACATAGTGCATTCTATTACAAATAGAACTCAGGGATGCAAATTGCACCAGTTGCAACATTTCAAATGCAACATCAATGTTAACAAATGATTGGGCACATAGTTTGGCATCTTTCGTCCATCGATGCATAATTAGAGATGTTGGAATATAAGACATATTTTCTAGCTTCATGTACACTAACTGTCTCAAACTTGTGACATGAACATTAAATGGTTTTTGTTGTTGAATCAAAAATTACTTCCACCCTTTGACTTGGTACCCAATACTTTCCTAAATAATAGATCCACATAAATTCCTTTTCTACAATTGGTTAATACAGATGATATAACGTTTTTTGCTGAAGCTCATCTTGGAAAAAAGAGAATGATTCCCTTGTATACACAGTCGCTGCATGGCCTTTAATGTCATCCAACTTGGTTAAATGATAAGGCATTGTCTGCGTATTAAGTAATCAGCCTCCAATTCATTGGTCCGCGTTCTAGTAATCCCTTGATCAATTGAATGAGCAAAGTCCATCTATGTTTTTTTAAACTTCATATATATACCGAGAGAAGCATTTAAGGACTCACACCTTTGTGTGATTCGTAGTGTCCTAAAAATTTGACTTGTTATAGATGCTTATGCCCACATCTCTCGAGTTCTATCTTTTTCGATTACCCAAGGGTGATTTTCTCACATTAAAATGTCTGACCATTACAGTCCACTCATGATCAAATTTATTTGGTGTCCACCATGAAGTCATGCATCTACAGAACGCCTGTAAAAATAACGAATCACTGATATTTGTTGTGCGTTATGAGATATGTACAACCTGTGTCTAGCATCAAGAATAACAGTTTTGATAGCTCTTTGCGTTGCCCTATCCCTAACAATAACAACTGAATTAGGAGTCTTGCTATGCATTGCTTCGATGAAACATCTTAAAACCCATTCAAAGGTATCAGTTGTCTCATTAGTAAGTATGGCAACAACAAATACAAATGTTTGACGGTGGGATTGACATCGATTATAGGCATTAAAGGCTTATCATAAGCATTCTTCTTATACATGATGTCGAAAGGTATAACATCTCCAAAGCATGCATAGTCGGACCTAGAAGTAGCATTTGCCCAAAAAAAGATTATGCAATCGTTTATGATCATTAGTGCTATAGTTCATATAAAATCCAATATCCGATTCCTTTTTAATTTCAAAGTAATCAAGAACAACATTGACATCACTATTTGATATTTCAGCTTGACTACAGGCATGTAGCACATTGTATAGGTCTTGTGCAACAAAACCAACATTTTGATATCCATCAACATGCTGAGTAAGGTAATTCATTATCTGTGATGTATGGATGCCAACCGATTTCATAGCTTTTGCTTCAGCTAAATCTGATTCTTTAATTTATCAATAGGACTGCATGAAAAATTTCTTAGATGACTCACACATATCATGATTAAGATTTTTCTCACAATATATGATTATCCAATTACTGGATTCCTTCACGTTCATGCACACACTAGCCTTACATCCAATTTTAGACAATGGTCTAGGACATCTTTTACGATTGCCTTTTTTTATTTTCTTAATCCTAAACCCTTTTGACCTACAAGAGCACTAGTATCGTTATGTCTTATACTTCCACGGTGAACACTGAAACCTTTTTCAAAAGCATAAGCCTTGTAATATTCGCATGCTTGATCAAATGAATCAAAACTCATACTAATTATTTGTTCTCTACATAATTTACTCAGAGGCTTACTGTTATCAAAAATAAAATCATCAAAGTCAACAATATTAGCAGATTCATTCTTGGTAGCAAGATTTGCACAATTGACAAAAATATCAGTACCCTCATCCAAAATATTTGTTATAGAATCTGTCAAGAATTTGGAAATAAAAAATATATATTGTAAATTTTTTTAAAAAGTAAAATTTTATTAAAAATATATTTCATTAGTAAATTGAAAAAAATAACATAAACATATCTTGTAAATTTTACTAAGGAAAAGTAAAACTTGTCATATCTTCAACCAAATGCATAAGCAAATTTTTTCTACATATGAAACTTCATACCCATGATACAAATTTTAGCTTTACTGCAAAAACAACAGCAAGCAATACCCTAAATTGAATGCTATTATTATTGCTTTCTGATGGTCGAAGTCATCATCCATCCAAGAACTGATGATTGTTGAATCTAACCATTATCTATGTGAGTAGTTAAGTTAGGTGAATTTATAACTATTGAGTTTAAGGCATTTAATAAAGGTTTGTGCTAAAAAAATATTAAGTTGATAAAACAATAATTCTTTTTAAGTAATAAAACACTAATGAAATTTTTATTATAAAATTTAATTTTTATTCATATTAAAAAATATACAAATATATACACAACTAAAAAATTTTCTAACGACATTTAATTTTATACATATATAATATATATATATATAAATTATATGTAAATTTTACCATAAAAGTAATTTTTTTAATATAAGATAATTACTACTAATATAACCAAAAAATTATTAAACTAAAAAAATATGGACATTTTTTTACTTCAAAAATTACTACAAAAATTACTTTTCCACATATATATAATATATTTAATAAAAAAATAATTTAGAGAAAATTTTAGTTCATTTCTTAAAAGAATATTTTACATATATATATTACAGATTTGGTGATGTTTTTATGTAAAACTGTAATATTTTTATGTAATTCGGTAATGTTCGTATGTAAGAAATTATATATAAATATTACCTCTAAAGATTCTTTACATACATGCATTACATATAACACAAATTACATATTAAGATTACGTAAATTGTAATATTTATGTGTAATTTTTATATGTTTGTTGTAATTTTACCAACTAATAAAAAAATATATTTTATCATAAAATTTATTTTTTTCTTAATATAATATAATTGTTACTAGTATACCCAAAGAAATTATTAAACTAAAAAAATATAGGAATTTTTTCACTTTAAAAATCACTACAAAAATTAATTTCGCATATATATAATATTTAATAAAAAATAATTTTAAAAAAATTGTAGTTAATTTTCTTAAAGGAATATTTACATACATACATTACAAATTTGGTAATATTTTTATGTAAAACTATAATATTTTTATGTAATCTGATAATGTTTGTATCTAACAAATTACATACAAACATTACCTTCAAAGATTCTTTACACAAATACATTATATATAACACAAATTATACATTAACATTATGTAGATTGTAATATTTATGTGTAATTTTCATAATGTTTAGTTGTAATTTTACCAACTAATAAAAAAATATAAGTTTTATCATAAAATTAATTTTTTTCCTAATATAATATAATTGTTACTAATATACACAAATAAATTATTAAACTAAAAAAATGATAATTTTTTTTCACTTCAAAAATTAATTTCTCACATATATAATATATTGAATAAAAATAAAAAATAATTTAGAGAAAATTGTAGTTAATTTTTTAAAGGAATATTTTATGTATATACATTACATATATAGCAATGCTTTTATATAAAACTATAATATTTGTATATAATTTAGTAATATTTGTATGTACTTTGTTACATACAGATATTACTTTCAAATATTCTTTAAAGAAACACATTATTTATACTATAATGATTTTTGTACTATATAATATATATTTGTAAATGTAATAAAAATATGTAATACGTATGTTTATTGCATATGATAATAAACTTATATTATAGATAATATAATTTATGTAATTATTATATTTTATTTATTACTTCTATTACATTTGCATATATATTTATGTATCTTGCAAAATTTTTATATAAATACAATAAATTTATATTTTACAACTTTTATTATCTTTTATGTAATATATAATATATATGTAATTGTAAGAAAAATATTTATGTTTGACCACCTGCGATGATGACACTAGTCAATCCTTGTCCTTCTAGGTGAATCTTTATGTAAGCACCAAGATAAGTGGTTGGATCCACTCACATCAAGGACGTGTAATTTTGGCTTCTCAATGTTAGCCATAGTCTACACGTCAAAAGAACCCACAAGTTAGACAACATCAGCCGTCAAGTAAATAACATAGTAGGTGTTAAGTATGTGTGCATGTAATAGATCAAATTTGGACATTCATAAGTAGATTTGACAACTTTTGGTGTCAAGAGTAATTCTTTTGAGCTTTGAAAAATCCTTTTAACTTTTTGGGCTAATTGCAAACAAGTCCCAGCGTTGAAACCCTAGAGATTTTCTTGCAAAGATACCACTTTTAGTGGTTTTAAGGTGATTTGGGGTTATGGCTAGGTTGATCACCTTGCCACCACTTTGGAGGTGACCTTGTTTGACCATGGAATGACATCGTTTATCGAGAATGATAGTTCAATGATTTTAGGTTTTGGGGTTTCCTTGGTTTGAGAATTTTTAGCCATAATTGGCGCTGTAGAGATTAGATTCTTCAGGATCAAATGAAACAAAGATTTAAACTTTTCAACCCTTTTTTGGTTGTTTCAAGCTTTAATGGTACGTTTTCACCAATATGTGTGTGTGTGTGTGTGTGTGTTTTAAACTAGCTTTAAGCTAGATAAACAACTATTTTGAT
>JBBYHL010030299.1:0-10445 GCA_038381835.1 Adansonia madagascariensis
AAGATTCTTTGGCATATGGGGATATCATGTGGCTGTCAATGAAAGAGCTTTGCATACTCATATGTCAGACAAGAGGAAGATAATAACCAATGTGTTAAGGCTTTTCTATTCGAAAGCTTAATTATTTTATTTTATTTTATGTTTTTACAAGTTTCATAACTACGATAATAAAAACCCCATGATAGTTGCAACACATATATCATTATATTTTTTTCTTAAAAACAGTGAAAATCTCAGCAACTTCGCGAAGGTAGTCACAAGTGACCAAACTAAATAAAATCTTGTGTCTTGTTTTGTTATCTACTATTATTATTGCTTCCTTAACGACTAATATAACTTGTTTTAGTATAACTTGGTTATTAACCAATAAATAACTATAAGTATATAATCCTTTAAATATTATTCAATTACAAATACGATGGGTAATGAAGTGAAATCACATTTCTTGTATCCTACCATATGATTTAGAGAATACCTATCCATAAAACTTACTAGCAATTGCAAAATACCATGAATAGTATAGTGGTGGTTAAATGTATCTTTTGGTTGACGCAGGATTTAATTATTTTTCAAGAATAAGCTGTATTATAGATTAACTACAGCCAGCTAAAAGATTAGCTTGCTTATATATTTTTCACACATTTTTTTGAAATTTTCAATCATAATTAAGTTCCAACAGCAATATATACAACTTTGGCAATTGGCTTCATAGTGAATCTCATGCATTTTGACACACTTATCAAGAACCAAACTTTTATTTTTGGAGGGAGGGGAGGGGGATGAAATGAAATCATGAAATTTTAATAAAATTTCTCCATTTATTTTCCCTGATAAAAACAGGTAATTAAATAGAGTAAATGAGAGATAGTCATGGGGTAATTAGGACGCAAAGTGTGAAGGGTAAAGGGAAGCCATTTAATAAAAAAGTTGGGGTGGCAAACAAGAAAGCTTCGCGACGGTTGTGGCGTGCATAATTGAGCTAAGACGTTGAGTGAGTTAATGCCAATAAACTGAATGAAATTAAATCTACTTTCTTCACCAATATTAATAAATACAAATACCCAAAGCATCAAAGTTAAAGCTTTTTGGTTGTTGAAAGGGGTGTGGAAGGGAAAGTTGGGAAAGAGTTTGGTTTTCTGTCAAAAAAAGAAAAATTAGCGCCCCCCCCCCCCCAAAAAAAAAAAAAAAAAGATATGAAGTTTTGGAGTTTTCTTTGAATTTGTATACTGTGATAAATTCTCCTGAAAGGTGAAAATTAATCAAACAGTTTATTTACTGAAGGATACTTGAAGGTATTTTAAATTTTTGTTAATGCATAAATCCTGCATGCTGCATGGGTATCCGTGGTTGCGGATTTTATCGAAATTATAGTTATAAGTGTCACAGACATCAAAGGTATCTGAAAGTGTCGTGAGCGTTACGTACGGATAAAATGAGATACATACTTACCATAGCACAAACTTAATGCAATGGCGGTGTAAATTTCTTGGTAAGTTGTATTTCTTTATAGGATTTGCTTCTTATTTCCGATTGTTTTGCTTTCCTAGGCTTTGCTTGTAACCTTGTAGTTCATGCTTAAAATGGGGTTTCTTGTTTTCCCACGTAAAAATGAAGAAGCTGCCTTTTTTTTTTTTTTTTTCTTCCTTTTCGATTGTATGGGATTTCTTTTGCAGATTTGATACGGGCATTTTCCCATTCATGTGGGGGGTTTTGGGATCTTACAGCATAACATCAAAATCTGATCTTTTGAGTCCTAGCATGTTCATGTTATTTAATTAGATTTCTCTGATATATTCTGGCAGATTCCTCAGATTTTCAGTTTAATTTTATGTGCTGATACTTTTGTTGGTAGTTGATGTTTGATTGTTCATTACTCTAATAAACTTTATTATTTTTCTGATTTTTTCCATTAAAAAAATAAAGATCGATTCTTGTTGTCTACCATTTTGGTAGTTTCTTCTACTGATTCCAAGATGCTGTTTTTCCTTGCAGGATTTCAAACTTTAATGGTAAAAAAGAACTATATATTGATTAGTGTATTTCAAGTTTGGAACTTGAAAAATCTTTTGAAGAACCTTAAAAAATTGGAGAAAAACAACAGTGGGGATTGAAGGTGAAGTCAGATTGGTAATTCTTGGGTAGTCTGTTTTTGGGAATTATTTAGTGCAAAAAGAGTCAGTTGTTTTATGTCTCCTAAGCTGACACAGTGAGCCCGGACTCGATGGGCTTTGCCATCAACAAAGGTAGCAAAGCTCTTTCCATGGCTCTCTTGCCATTCAAGTGAACCTTTTTTTTATTGCTCAAAAAACCCCATCTGCCCAATTATCTATTTCTTTCTCTTACTCAGACCCCCACCCCCCCTGCTTGGATCGCTGTCAAGATTTGTTCATAACTCTTGATGGTGCCCATCTTTGAATCCCAGAAATCTGGTTGCAATTAAGAAATTCAGTCACCATTACGTAGGGGGCTTATGTTTCAATGGGTACTTGAATTAATGATGATAGGCTGAGTAGCTGAGAAGATATACTTTTTTTTGAGTTTTTTAGAGGGAAGGAAGATCATTTGCTAGCAAATATGAAGTTTATGAAGCTTGGGTCAAAGCCAGATACGTTTCAGAGTGATGGGAATAATGTGAGGTGAGATCTCTTGGACCCTTATTTGCAGCTATGTCCACTGTATGCTCGATGCATTGTCGCCTTCATAAGACCATTAAGTGATTCTTTTCAATTGCATACTCCTACTATTGTGGTTACTTTGCGTCTTCGGTTTATATGCTTAAATTATGAATTATTTTTGGGGCGATGTGAAATTTTGATCCTTTCTAAGATGCCCCATTTACTGGTATACTGTAACAAGCTGAAAAAAAAAAAAAAAATTGTTTGCTGTGATTTATAGGCAATCGATTTGTTATTTTCGTCTTAAATACTGCCCACTTTGCAGCTTAAGATTTCTTCTTTTTTTGGGCTTGGGGGGCTGCAAGCAGCCCATGAGTCTTTATTCACGCATTTTCTAAACCAAGGTTGGATCCCGTAAAATCTGACTAATCTTTTGACTTCTGATCTTTGTTTCAAATTCAAGGTCCTTGGATTCAATAATAGATATAGTTGTCTAGTGTTTGTGCTCTATGTTATTCGAATTCGATTGTAAATATCGAATATAATATATATTCGATATGAATATATTTAATTTTTTAAAATTTTTTTACATATTTAAAAATTATATCTTCATATTTTTGTTTAAAAATATATCGAATACATGTGTATGATATAAATACTTAAAAAAATAAAGAGTCAGAGCAATTTAACTTCTGCCTACGAAGACATGGGGAAATCCCAGTATATTACCTTTTCGGTACCATACTGTTGGCAAAAAGCATAATGTTACATTTTTGTTTAGGGCAATTCTAACGGTTTTCCTTTTTAAAAAAATGTTAATAATTAAAAAGGAAGACAAAAAAGGTGTGCAAATTGAAAATGCTATAACTTACTGCAAAGCTCTAATGGGACTTTTTTTTTTTTTTTTGTAATTTTGTCTTTGTCTAACCCATTTGAATTTTGCAAATTTCTGATGGTGTTAAGCTTATTTACTCATGTTCAGGTATGCGGCAAATGACTTGGTTTCTGACATCACCGTCATTGTAGGGGATGTTAAGTTTTATCTACATAAGGTATGTATTTTCTTTTAGTTGAGGTAAAATTCTTATCTATGGTTAAGCATTGTCTTTTAATGTGCATTGCATTATGCGTTACATCTATGTTACTTGGACATGAATGTGTGAATTTTTTTATAAAATTTTTATATGTTTGAAAGATTTTTAGAAAATTATATTCTTATATCCATATCTAGATATGCATTAGATATGAATATTTAAAAAAAAATAAAGATGAGAGCAACATAGCCTCACGTGCCATTCAAACTTTATGCCTTTGTGTGATCTTAAGTCTAGACTTTCATATAATTGCTGAAATTTAAAAACTACCGAATTTAGTTATTGGCTTTGAGTTTAGGACACATGACCTAAGCTTTGCTCTAGGTTCAATTAATGACAAGATCAATTAAGTTGGGCAAGCTTGGCTCAGTTTTGCTCATTTACAACCATAGAAAGGCATTTCAGTTCATGAAACTAATGGATGAACATATATATATATATATATATATATATATGCAGTTCCCACTGCTGTCAAAAAGTTGCTACTTGCAGAAATTGGTTGCAAGCAGTAATGAAGAAAATAGTGAAGAAGTTCAGATTTCCGACATTCCTGGCGGTCCGGTTGCCTTTGAGATATGTGCCAAATTTTGTTATGGCATGACTGTCACCGTAAATGCTTACAATCTCGTCGCTGCTCGATGTGCAGCTGAGTACTTAGGAATGTACGAGAGCATCGAAAGAGGGAATCTAATTTACAAGATCGACGTCTTCCTCAACTCCAGCATCTTCCGCAGCTGGAAGGACTCGATCATCGTTCTTCAGACTACGAAATCTATGTTACCATTATCTGAGGAATTGAAGGTGGTCGGTCTTTGCATTGATGCCATAGCTACCAAGGCTTGCATTGACGTTTCCAAGGTTGATTGGTCCTATACTTATAACCGGGGGAAGCTCCCAGAGGAAAACGGGAATGATCCAAACTGTAATGTTGTCCGAATTCGACCAGTGCCAAAAGACTGGTGGGTTGAGGATTTGTGTGAACTCAAAATTGATCTATACAAGCGCGTTATAATGAATATCAAAACCAAAGAAATGCAGTCACATGAAGTGATTGGAGAAGCCTTGAAAGCTTATTCTTATAGAAGGTTTCCAGATTTCAGTAAGGGCGTGATCCATTCCGGGAAAGTTGTAAAGTATCGATCAACAGTCGACACAATCATCTGGTTGTTGCCAGAAGAGAAAGGAAGTGTATCTTGCAGTTTCTTGCTGAAGTTGTTGAAAGCAGCTACCATTGTTGATTCAGAAGAAATGGCTAGGGAACATCTGGTAAGGCTAATAGGACAGCAACTGGAGGAGGCTTGTGTAAATGATCTTTTGATCCGAGCAGCAGAAGGAGAAGACGTAATGTATGATATCAATACGGTACAGAAAATAGTGAAAGAGTTTCTGACGCAAGACCGGAATGCTGAATTCAAGTCAGAAGAAAGCGAGGTTCAGGAAATACGAAGACCGGGAATCTTAACTGATGCTTCCAATCTGATGGTGGCAAAATTGATAGATGCATACCTAGCTGAAATTGCAAAGGATCCCAACTTACCCTTGTCAAAGTTTGTCCACCTTGCTGAAATGGTGTCTTGCATCTCTCAGCCCGCTCATGATGGTCTTTACCGAGCCATTGACATTTATCTTAAGGTAAGAATCTTGCCAAAGTCCATATCTTTCAGCACACATCAAATTGGCATTTACATCGTACTTAATATAATATGAGTTTATGTAAAGCTTTGTTGACTCTGAATACCCACAAATTTTGGCTTTGGCTTTGAACTCAGCTGTGAATGTTGGATACATGTATGTGTTTGATATTAGGTATTTTTAATTTTTTTTAAATTTTTTCACGTATTTGGAGGGTTCTCAAAAGGTTATATTCTCACACTAATATTCAAAAATGTTTTTGATATGAATGTCAGATATGAATACTTAAAAGAAAAATGAAGAGTTGGAGCAACATATACCCAATCTCTAGTATTATTGTTGTGAAGGCAAATCAATTCTATTCTGACTTTGCTTATATATAACTTTTAACTCTATTTTGTTTCAATGCAGAAGCACCCAGGGATCAGCAAGAGCGAAAGAAAAAGAATATGCAAGTTAATGGACTGCAAGAAATTATCAGTTGAGGCATGTATGCATGCGGTGCAAAACGAGAGGCTCCCCTTGCGCGTAGTCGTGCAGGTTCTCTTTTTTGAGCAGGTCAGGGCGGCTGCTTCATCAGGCAGCAGCACTCCCGACTTGCCTAAAGGCCTAAAAGATCTAAACACCGGATCTCAAGGGAGCTCAAGGTCAGCAGCAACCAACCTACAGGAAGAGTGGGATGCAGTGGCGAGAGCCGAGGAGCTCAAGGCTCTGAAAGGGGAATTGGCAGCCTTAAGGTTGGGTAATGGAGTTGGAGGGAGTGACAGAAATGATGGAGACAGTAGTAGAAACAGCTTTGACAAGGCTGCCATTAATAAAGTGAAAGGTTTACTTAAGTCCAAGAGGATATCTACAAAGATCTGGTCAAGCAAAGAAGCACAGGGTGAGAATAGTGGTTCGGATTCATCGGAGAGTCACGGTTCTGCAAATCCGGAGGAAGCTAAAGTTAACAACATCCAGAAACAGGAGGCATTCAGTTTCTTAGTAAAAGTGAGGGGAGATACATAGTAGCTAGCTTTTTGGCGTCTCTTAATAACATTCTTAAATTCAAAAACTAGTTTTATGTTCAATTTAGTAAAATGAAGCTTGCACTATATTATTCGGACTTGGACTTGGACGTGTGTATCAATTCAGGAAGGAAAGTGGGATGTGAGTATCAATTCGGGAAGGAAAGTAGGATACGTTTTCGTGCACAAATTCTTACACTTACAAATCAATGCGGATACAGTTCAAAGAATTTGGAGAAAATGGAAATGAACTTGATTGAATGGACAAGCATCAACAAGATCAACCTTAGATGATTAAATCAAAGAAGTCCAAGAAATTCATAATAATTGCCGTCTCTGGCCATTGGAAAAACATGAGCTCGGGTGTAAAATTTCACATTACTCTGACTCTTCATTTTTTTTAAAAAATATTTATGTCCAACAATAGTGTTTGATGTATATCAGGGCATAAGTATAAAAATATAATCTTTAAAATATATAAAAAAACTTAAAAAAAATAAACATATGTCATGTGCATATTTAGATACTCACATCCAAGTCTCTGAGTAACAAAAGGTAATGTTAGCATTTAGGGTGAGTAGTCAAACAAGATCAGTTCTACATGTATTATCAAGCTGCCGGTAGTCGGTACATGATTTAGTTGTATTATATGTGTCCTCAATCTACAGTCCTTAACTTATTGAAAAGATTTGCAATGAGCCAACTGAGCAGACTGTAGCAGAAAATAACTCGGAAAAAAGAAACGAAATGCGTTGTTTACCTGAATCGCTGCCGACGTCGAGAAAAAAGATCTTTTGCTTTGTTCGTGCAAAACCTTTTCTCCTTTGCAGTCACATTCACAAGTTCATCCACCGAAGAATTCATTTCCTCCACCTGCGAAGTAAAAATTGATACACAATTAAGTAGATTTGCGCCTTACGAAGTGCAAGTTCGGTTGAAACATAAATAGATATCTGTCTCAGGGTCAAGCATGCCGAAAAAGTCTGTACAATATCTGTTTTTAATGAAAATAATTAACCTTTAATTTCTACGCAAATAATCCTTAATCTTTAATTTTTACTCAAATAAACCCTTGTCCTTTGATTTGTATCCCAAATAAAACCATAATTGTAAATCAATATAAGGGCCTTCTTAAAACATTTTATAATATTTTGCAGCCTTCTTTTATAAAAGAAAAAAAAAATTATTTGCATTGTGGTACTTTGCTTGGTCTTAATCTAACAATGAAATTGAAAACTTGAACTAATCTCTCGCTGCATGTCAGAAAACAGAACTTGTTCGTTTATCTGGTGAGGCTGATAGGCTTAGTTCTTGTACAAGGAGAGTTCCAGGTTTTGTTGGTTCACTGTTTTCTTTTTTTTTTTTCTTGGCCAAGATTAATTGGTAGATTCGGTTTCGGTCTTATATAAAAAGAAGCATTCGAGATATTTTGTGTTTCAAGATCGATTTGAGTTCGATTCAAAAGAATTTGAATTCAACTCGGTTATTATAAAGTCAAACTTAAAATCAAATTACTTAATATTTGGCTTAAGTAACTTGCTAGTCTAATCATTTTTTAGTATAAAAAATTCAATTCAAACTCGAATACAAATAATCAAGTTTAAAATCAACCATGAAAATCAAGCTTGTTTTTACTAAATAATCGAGTCTACTTGAAAGAGCTTGAGCGATTCGATTTTAATCTCAAATCGAATTCAAACCAAGCTTCGAGTGTTAAATTTTGAATCAACCACAAAGATGATCTTCTTACAAGCTCAACTCGGATGGATTACACCATCTAATACACGATAACAAGGTCTTCATCAGGGTTCACTCCCAACATTCAAAAACAATGAAATTAGCAATGGCAAAACAAAATAGGACACCTAAATACGAAAATATGACCCTCCAAAAGCTTTCTAAATATATGAAAAAGCTTAAAAGAAAAATACATCCGTATCTGACACATAATCTTATTCGACACTCACACTCAAGTCCTACGCAGCATAACTGTTAACTTGATATGTAAATAACTTGAAATGCCAAAATTCAACAGAATCATCACATTGCAAAGACAATTAATAGCAAACTAACAACAAATAATTAGTGAATAAAAAACAGTATGATTACATCATCAAGAAACGACAAAGTATTCTTAGTTGAACAACCACTTTAAGGTACACACTAAATTCACCTCCCCAAAAAAAAGAAACCGTAAAACAAAACATCATCTTAAAGTACCTTCAAATCCTAAAAACCGGGTACCAATGGCTCATATTCTTCAGCGGTACTGCAAGATGAAGACGAGAAACATGGTTAAGAAATAGGTTGTTCAAAAGATGGTTCGGTTGTTAATCGAATAGAACTTTCATTTAACCGAATTAACTGATTTTTTATTTTTTTTAACCGTTAACTGAATTAAATAAAAAGAAAGGTGAATTAACCGAACCCAAATTAACAATTTCGGTTAATACGATCGGTTTTCGATTAACCCAACAAAACTTACTTTACAACATTTTTTTTAATACATAATTTCATATATCCAACCTAAATACTAAAATCTAAAAGCAAAGCATAATAAAGCTATAATAATATTCAAATATCAAATTCAAACGTACTAAAACAATTAAGGAGAAAGCATAAAAAGGTTAATTCGGTTAATACGGTTATTTTGATTAATTTTTCTTAACCGGACCGAATTAACAGAATACCGAAATTCAGTTCGATTGGTTAATTCAGTTTTCAACCAAATAATGAACAGAACCAGTAATTGACAAAGGTATTTAGTTTTACCTTGATGAATCCGATTTCCTTGGCATTGCTACGGAAGCACTGTCTGCAACACATGAGCCCATACTTCCTGATAATGGCGTGGGGGTTTCCGCACACTCGGCTATAAATAAACAAGTCTAATTCGTTAAAACATGAAGCACCGAAAAATTCCGAGAAAATACCCTATTTCTATATGCTACCGTCAAATAATTCAAAATAATTTCAATTCTAAGCAAATTTCCACGCCATTAAAACTCTTAGATACAAAGAAATAAAATGCCAAATCGCTGGATGAAGCACTCAAAATCAACAAAATAAACTTTTTATTGCATTCCTTCAACATCTTTATATGCTAAAAAGATAGCATCTTGCACGAAACTTAAGTAATTACCATGCACGAGAGCCAGGGCCGTAGGTTTTGGGGTGAGAGTTCCAGACATTAGCGTGACCCATGGTTGATTAGCTGCTCCTCGATCAAGTCTCTGAAAGGCGAATTCGGAGGCTTTACAGCTAACGGAAAACCTAGATTTCGCGGAGGCGTTCGGATTATGAGGAAAATGCGAGCATTTATACAACAGATTCCAAAACCCTCGGTGTGTGTGGTTAATAGAATAAGAATTTTATTACAAAGATAGTAAAAAGGTTATTTTACAAAATAGTTAGATTATAATTTTATTTCGTGAAATCATTTAACAGTCATTCAATGTTATTATTGATTGAATATTTTAACATTGAGTAGAATAAAATAAATATTTTAAAAAATTTAAATATTCGTTATTAAAGATTTGAATCTTATGTGATTCTATTCTAATGAATCATGGAATTATCAAATATTTGACATTTTCGAACTTTGTCTGTAACTCACTATAGGCTCAGAAAATAAAGAGAAGATGTATACGAACGAGATATCTAACAACAAGAAAAAGGAAAAGGATTGAATAGAGAAATTCCTGAACATTTGGCGATCTCAGATGTGTCGCTATCAATGGTGACTCATTATTTCGATGATTAATTTCTTCACGTAGAAGAAATTAGATAAAGACTTACTCAAAATCTCACTTATCAAATTTCATTGTGGAAGACACAATTTTTTCTGAAGAATTCGCCATGATATATCTAATCCATGCATAATATCATGAAAAATGGATATAAATTTTCGATTGCTACTTAATATCGGCAATAGATTTGAAAAAGTATCTAACATTATCAAATCTAGATATTTGTACCCTGTCGAAGTAAGTAACCATGGCAATGGATCGAAAAATGATTATCCCCACTATAATTTTAACTTGTACAATACTAACTATAGTTGGAATAATCACATTAACAATTGTATTAACTCTTAT
>JBBYHL010030310.1:0-10445 GCA_038381835.1 Adansonia madagascariensis
AAACATTAATTATTAGGAAAATAGTGGAAAGAAAAGTATTTCTTGCCAAACCAAAGCATCAACATAGTGAATCCTAATGTGGAGAACATGATTATAGTCCCCAATAACAAAAAGAATGGCGATTATTACAAGAATTGACATTTGACTCATTTGATGGACAAACTTTGATTATAAGAAAAATAGAGGAAAAAAAACCTTTTCTTGCTAACCCAAGGCATCAATATCGTTCATCCCAAAGAGGAGAACATGATTGTAGCACCCGTAACAAAATGATTGGAGATTTTTACAAGTAACCAAGTTTGTTTCATTTCATGGATGGACTTTACCAATAAGGAAAATGGTGGAAAGAAAAGCTTTTCTTGTCAAATCATAGCATCAATATTATGTATCCTAATGAGATGAACAAGATTGTAATGCCTCTAACAAAAAGAATGGAGATTATTGCAAGTATCCAAGTTTATATCATTTCATGGATGAACCTTTGTTATAAGGGAAAAAGTGGAAAGAAAAGCTTTTCTTGCAAACTAAAGCCTTAATATCGTGTATCCCAATGTGGAGAACATGATTATAGTGTCCAATCCCAAAAAGAATGGAGACTATTACGAGAACCCATGTTTGACTCATTTGATGGACAAACATTGATTATAAGGAAAATGGTAGAATTAAAACTTTTTTTGCCAAACCAAAGCAGCAATATCATGTATCCAAATGCGGAGAACATAGTGCCCACAACAAAAAGAATGGAGACTATTAAGAGTATCCAAGTTTATCGCATTTCATAGATGAACTTTAATTATAAGGAAAATGGTGGAAGGAAAAGGCTTTCTTGCTAAACCAAAGCACCAATATCACATATCCCAATGAGGAGAAAATGATTGTAGTGCTGCCCACCATGAAAAGAATGGAGATTATTACGAGTATCCAAGTTCATCTCATTTCGTAGAAGAACACTAATTACAAAGAAAATTATGGAGAAGAAATGCTTTAGTTGTAAATCCAAAGCATCAATATAGTGTATCCAAATGTGGGGAACAAGATTGTAGTGCCAATAACAAAAGGAATGGAGACTATTATGAGTATCCAAGTTTGTCTCATTTCACGGATGAATTTTAATAATAAGGAAAATGGTGGAAAGAAAACCTTTTCTTGCCAAACCAAAGCATCAATATTATTTATCCTACGAGGATAACCTGATTGTAGTGCCATAACAAAAGGAATGGAGATTATTACGAGTATCCAAGTTTGTCTTATTTCATAATTGAACTTTGATAATAAGGAAAATGGTGGAAAGAAAAGCTTTTCTTGACAAATCAAAGCATTAATATCGTGTATCCCAATGTGGAGAACATGCTTGTAGTGCCTAACCACAAAAGAAATGGAGATTATTATGAGAACTTAAATTTGCCTCATTTCATGAATAAACTTTGATTATAAGGAAAATGTGGAAAGAAAAGTTTTTCTTGCAAATACAAAACATTAATATCATGTATCCCAATGTGGAGAACATGATTGTAGGGCCCAATCACAAAAGAATAGAGATTATTATAAGAATCTAAGTTTAACTCATTTCACAGATGAACATTAATTATAAGAAAAATGGTGGAAAAAAAAAACTTTCTTACAAAATCAAAGCATCAATATCGTGTGTCCCAATGAGGTAAACAAGATTGTAGTGCCTCTAACAAAAAGAATGGAGATTATTACAAGTATCCAAGTTTGTATCATTTCATGGATGAACTTTGATTATAAAGAAAATGGTGAAAAAAAAAGTTTTTCTTATGAATCCAAAGAATCAGTATCGTGTATCCCAATGTGGAGAACATGATTGTAGTCCCAATAATAAAAAGAATGGAGATTATAATGAGCATCCAAATTTCTCTCATTTATCATATGAACTTTAACTATAAAGAAAATAGTGGAAAGAAAAGCCTGTTTTGCCACACCAAAGCAATAATATCGTGTATCCCAATGAGGAGAATATGATTGTAGTGCCCATAACAAAAAGAATAGAGATTATAATGAGTATCCAAGTTTATCTCATTTCATGGATGAACTTTAATAATAAGGAAAATGGTAGAAAGAAAAGCTTTTCCTGCCAAATTAAAGCATCAATATCATGTATCCCAATGTGGAGAACATGATTGTTATCCCCAATCACAAAAAGAATGGAGATTATTACGAGAATCTAAGTTTGACTTATTTCATGGATGAACATTAATTGTAAGGAAAATAGTAGAAAGAGAAGCTTTTCTTGCAAATCCAAAGCATCAATATCTTGTATCACAATATGGCAAACATGATTGTAGGGCCCAATCAGAAAAAGAATGTGGATTATTATGAGAATCCAAGTTTAACTCATTTAACGGATATACTTTGACTATAAGGAATACGGTGGAAAAAGCTTTTCTTGCAAATCCAGAGCATCAATGTCATGTATCCAGTGTGGAGAACATGATTGTAGTGCCTAATCACAAAATGAATGGAGATTATAATGAAAATCCAAGTTTGACTTATTTCACGAATGAACTTTGATTATAAGGAAAATAGTAGAAAAAAAAGCTTTTCTTGCAAATCCAAAGCATCAATATCATGTATTCTAATGTGGAGAACATGAATATAGTGCCAATCACAAAATGAATGGAGATTATTATGAGAACCTAAGTTTGACTTATTTGATGGACAAACTTTGATTATAAGAAAATGGTTAAAAGAATATCTTTTCCTGCCAAATCAAAGCATCAATATCATGTATCCCAATGAGGAGAACATGATTATAGGGCCCAGACGAGTATCCAAGTTTGTCTCCTTTCATGGATGAACATTAATTAAAAGGAAAATGGTGGAAAAAAAGCTTTTCTAGCAAATCCAAAGTATCAATATCGTGTATCCCAATGAGAAGGACATGATTGTATTGCCAATAACAAAAAGAATAGAGTTTATTATGACTATCCAAGTTTGTCTCATTTCATAGATGAACTTTAATTAGAAAGAAAATGGCTGAAAGAAAAGCATTTCTTACCATCAATACCATGTATCCCAATGAGGAGAACATGATTGTAGTGCCCAATCACAAAAAGAATGGATATTATTATGAGTATCCAAGTTTGTCTCATTTCACGGATAAACTTTAACAATAAGGAAAATAGTGGAAAGAAAAGCATTTCTTGTCAAATCAAAGCTTCAATATCGTGTATCCTAAGGAGGTGAACATGATTGTAGTGCCCATAACAAAAAGAATAGAGATTATTATGAGTATCCAAGTTTATCCCATTTCATGGATGAACATTAATTATAAGGAAAATGGTGAAAAGAAAAGCTTTTCTTGCCAAACCAAAGCATCAATATCGTGAATCCAATGTGGAGAACATGATTGTTGTGCCCAATAACAAAAAAAATTACGATTATTGCAAGAATTGACATTGGACTCATTTGATGGACAAATTTTGATTATAAGGAAAATGGAGGAAAAAAAACCTTTCCTTGCCAACCTAAAGCATCAATATCAAGCATCCCAAAGGGAAGAACATGATTGTAGTACCCGTAACAAAATGGATGGAGATTATTACAAGTATCCAAGTTTGTTTCATTTCACGGATGGACTTTACCAATAAGGAAAATGGTGGAAAGAAAAGCTTTTCTTGTCAAATCATAGCATCAATATTATGCATCCTAATGAGATGAACAAGATTCTAGTGCCTCTAACAAAAAGAATGGAGATTATTGCAAGTATCCAAGTTTATATCATTTCATGGATGAACCTTCATTATAAGGGAAAAGGTGGAAAGAAAAGCTTTTCTTGCAAACTAAAGCCTTAACATCATGTATCCCAATGTGGAGAACATGATTATAGTGTCCAATCCCAAAAAGAATGGAGACTATTACGAGAACCCATGTTTGACTTATTTGATGGACAAACATTGATTATAAGGAAAATGGTAGAATGAAAACCTTTTTTTGCCAAACCAAAGCAGCAATATCGTGTATCCAAATATAGAGAACATAGTGCCCACAACAAAAAGAATGGAGACTATTAAGAGTATCCAAGTTTGCCTCATTTCATATATAAACTTTAATTATAAGGAAAATGGTGGAAGGAAAAGACTTTCTTGCTAAACCAAAGCATCAATATCACATATCCCAATGAGGAGAAAATGCTTGTAGTGCCCACCACGAAAAGAATGGAGATTATTACGAGTATCCAAGTTCATCTCATTTCACAAATGAACATTAATTACAAGGAAAATTCTGGAAAAGAAACATTTTAGTTGCAAATCCAAAGCATCAATATAGTGTATCCCAATGTGGGGAACATGATTGTAGTGCTAATAACAAAAAGAATGGAGATTATTATGAGTATCCAAGTTTGTCTCACTTCATGAATGAATTTTAATTATAAGGAAAATAGTGGAAAGAAAACCTTTTCTTGCCAAACCAAAGCATCAATATCATTTATCCTAGCAAGGATAACCTGATTGTAGTGCCATAACAAAAAGAATGGAGATTATTACGAGTATCCAAGTTTATCTCATTCCATAATTGAACTTTGATAATAAGGAAAATGGTGGAAAGAAAAGCTTTTCTTGGCAAATCAAAGCATTAATATCATGTTTCCCAATGTGGAGAACATGCTTGTAGTGCCCAACCATAAAAGGAATGGAGATTATTACGAGAACTTAAATTTGCCTCATTTCATAAATAAACTTTGATTATAAGGAAAAATGTGGAAAAAAAGTTTTTCTTGCAAATACAAAACATCAATATCGTGTAACCCAATGTGGAAAACATGATTGTAGTGCGCAATCACAAAAGGAATGGAGATTATTACAAGTATCTAATTTGACTCATTTCACGGATGAACATTAATTATAAGAAAAATGGTGGAAAAAAACCTTTCTTACAAATTCAAAGCATCAATATCATGTGTCCCAATGAGGTGAACAAGATTGTACTCTAACAAAGAGAATGGAGTTATTACAAGTATCCAAATTTATATTATTTCATGGATGAACTTTGATTATAAAGAAAATGGTGAAAAGAATAGTTTTTCTTGTGAATCCAAAGAATCAGTATCGTGTATCCCAATGTGGAGAACATGATTGTAGTGCACATAACAAAAAGAACGGAGATTATAATGAGTATCCAAGTTTGTCTCATTTCATGGATGAACTTTAATAATAAGGAAAATGGCAGGAAAAAAAAGCTTTTCTTGCCAAATTAAAGCATCAATATCGTGTATCCCAATGTGGAGAACATGATTGTTATGCCCAATCATAAAAAGAATGGAGATTATTACCAGAATCTAAGTTTGACTCATTTCACAGATGAACATTAATTATAAGGAAAATAGGTATAGAGAAGCTTTTCTTGCAAATCCAAAGCATCAATATCTTGTATCACAATATATCAAACATGATTGTAGGCTCCAATCAAAAAAAGAATATGGATTATTATTAGAATCCAAGTTTAACTCATTTAACGGATATACTTTGATTATAAGGAATACGGTGGAAAGAAAAGCTTTTCTTGGAAATCCAGAGCATCAATATCATGTATCTCAATATGGAGAACATGATTGTAGTGCCTAATCACAAAATGAATGGAGCTTATAATGAAAATCCAAGTTTGACTTATTTCATGAATGAACTTTGATTATAAGGAAAATGGTGGAAAAAAAAAAGCTTTTCTTGCAAATCCAAAGCATCAATATCATATATTCTAATGTGGAGAACATGAATATGGTGCCAATCACAAAATGAATAGAGATTATTATGAGAACCTAAGTTTGACTTATTTGATGGACAAACTTTGATTATAAGGAAAATGGTTGAAAGAATACCTTTTCCTGCTAAACCAAAGCATCAATATCATGTATCCCAATGAGGAGAGCATGAGTGTAGTGCCCATACTGGTATCCAAGTTTGTCTTCTTTTATGGATGAACATTAATTATAAGGAAAATGGTGGAAAAAAAAGCTTTTCTGGCAAATCCAAAGTATCAATATCATGTATCCTAATGAGAAGGACATGATTGTATTGCTAATAACAAAAAGAATGAAGTTTATTATGACTATCCAAGTTTGTCTCATTTCATAGATGAACTTTAATTAGAAGGAAAATGGCTAAAAGAAAAGCATTTCTTACCATCAATGCCATGTATCACAATGAGGAAAACATGATTGTAGCGCCCAATCACAAAAAGAATAGAGATTATTACGAGTATCCAAGTTTGTCTCATTTCAAGGATAAACTTTAACAATAAGGAAAATAGTGGAAAGAAAAGCATTTCTTGTCAAATCAAAGCTTCAATATCGTGTATCCTAATGAGGTGAACATGATTGTAGTGCCCATAACAAAAAGAATGGAGATTATTACGAGTATCCAAGTTTATCCTATTTCATGGATGAACATTAATTATAAGGAAAATGGTGGAAAGAAAAGCTTTTCTTGCCAAACCAAAGCATCAATATCGTGAATCCAATATGGAGAACATGATTGTTGTGCCTAATAACAAAAAGAATTACGATTATTACGAGAATTGACATTTGACTCATTTGATGGATAAACTTTGATTATAAGGAAAATGGAAGAAAAAAAACCTTTTCTTGCCAACCCAAAGCATCAATATCATGCATCCCAAAGAGGAGAACATGATTCTAGCACCCGTAACAAAATGAATGGAGATTATTTCGAGTATCCAAGTTTGTCTCATTTCATAAATGGACTTTAACAATAAGGAAAATGTTGAAAAGAAAAGCTTTTCTTGTCAAATCAAAGCATTAATATCGTGTATCCTAATGAGATGATCAGGATTTTCGTGCCTCTAACAAAAAGAATAGAGATTATTGAAAGTATCCAAGTTTATATCATTTCATGGATGAACCTTGATTATAAGGAAAATGGTGGAAAGAAAAGCTTTGCTTGCAAACCAAAGCCTTAATATCCTGTATCCCAACATGGAGAACATGATTATAGTGCCTAATCCTAGAAAGAATGGAAATTATTATGAGAACCCATGTTTGACTCATTTGATGGGCAAACTTTGATTGTAAAGAAAAAGGTCAAATGAAAACCTTTTTTTGCCAAACCAAAGCAGCAATATCGTGTATCCAAATATGGAGAACATAGTGCCCACAACAAAAAGAATAGAGACTATTAAGAGTATCCAAGTTTGTCTCATTTCATAGATGAACTTTAATAATAAGAAAAATGGTGGAAGGAAAAGACTTTCTTGCTAAACCAAAGCATCATATCGCATATCCCAATGAGGAGAACATGATTGTAGTGCTGATCACAAAAAGAATAGAGATTATTATGAGTATCCAAGTTCATCTCATTTCATAGATGAACATTAATTACAAGGAAAATTATGGAAAAGAAATGTTTTTCCTGCAAATTCAAAGCATCAATATAGTGTATCCTAATATGGGGAACATGATTGTAGTGCTAATAACAAAAAGAATGAAGATTAATATGAGTATCCAAGTTTGTCTCATTTCATGGATGAATTTTAATTATAAGGAAAATGGTGGAAAGAAAAGCTTTTCTTGCCAAACTAAAACATCAATACCACGTATTCCAATAATGGAAACATGATTGTAGTGCCAATAACAAAAAGAATGGAGATCATAATAAGTATCCAAGTTTATCTCATTTCACGAATGAGCTTTAATAATAAGGAAAATGGTGCAAAGAGAAGCTTTTCTTGCAAATCCAAAGCATCAATATCATGTGTAACAATTAGGAGAACATGATTGTAGTGCCCATAATAAAAAGAGTGGAGATTTTAGGAGTATCTAAGTTTGTCTCATTTCATGGATGAACATTAATTGAAGGAAAATGGTGGAAAGAAAAGCTTTTCTTGCAAATCCAAAGCATCAACATCGCGTATCCCAATGTGGAGAACATGATTGTAGTGCTAATAATAAAAATAATGGAGATTATTATGCATATCCAAGTTTGTCTTATTTCACGGATGAACTTTGATTATAAGAAAAATGGTGAAAGAAAAATCTTTTCTAGCCAAACTAAAGTATGAAAACCGTGTATCCTAATGAGGAGAACATGATTGTAGTACCAATAACAAAAAGAATGGAGATTAAAATGAGTATCCAAGTTTGTCTCATTTCATGAATGAACCTTAATAATAAGGAAAAATAGTAGAAAGAAATTATTTTCTTGCCAAATCAAAGCATCAATATCGTCTATCCCAATGAGGTGAACATGATTGTAGTGCCTAGTAACAAAAAGAATGGAGATTCTTATGAGTATCTAAGTTTGTCTCATTTCATGAATGAACATTAGTTACAAGGAAAATGGTGGAAAGAAAAGCTTTTCTTGCAAATCCAAAGCATCAACATTGTGTCTCCCAACATGGAGAACATGATCGTAATGTCAATAACAATAAGAATGGTGATTATTATGAGTATCCAAGTTTATCTTATTTGGCGGATAAACTTTGATTATAAGGGAAATGGTGAAAAGAAAATCTTTTTGGGTCAAACTAAAGCATCAATACCGTATATCCCAATAAGAAGAACATGATTGTAGTGCCAATAACAAAGAGAATGGAGATTATAATGAGTATCCAAGTTTGTCTCATTTCATGAATGAACTTTAATAATAAGGAAAATGGTGGAAAGAAAAGATCTTTTTTGCCTAATCGAAGCATCAATATCATGTATCCTAATGAGGAGGACATGATTGTAGTGCTAATGGCAAAAATAATGGAGATTATTATGAGTATCCAAGTTCATCTTACTTCACGGATAAACTTTGATTATAAGGAAAATGGAGAAAAGAAAATCTTTTCTTGCCAAACTCAAGCATCAATACCATCTATCCCAATAAGGAGAACATGATTGTAGTGCCAATAACAAAAAGAATGGAGATTATAATGGGTATCAAAGTTTATCTCATTTCACGAATGAACTTTAATAGTACGAAAAATAGTGGATAGAAAAGATTTTCTTGCCAAATCAAAGCATCAACTTCGTGCATCCCAATATGGGGAACATGATTGTAGTGCCAATAATAAAAAGAATGGAGATTATAATGAGTATCTAAGTTTGTCCCATTTCACGGATAAACTTTAATTATAAGGTAAATGGTGGAAAAAAAAGGCTTTCTCGCCAAACTAAAGCATCAATATCATCTATCCCAATGTGGAGAACTTGATTGTAGTGCCCAATAATCAAAAGAATAGAGATTATTATGAGAATCGGAGCTTCACTAATTTGATGGACAAACTTTGATTATAAGGAAAATGGTGGAGTGAAAACCATTTTTTTCCAAACCAAAACTTTAATATCGTGCATCCAAATGTGGAAAACATGATTGTAGTGCCCACAACGAAAATTATGGAGATTATTAAGAGTATCCAAGTTTATCTTATTTCATAAATGAACCTTAATAATAAGGAAAATGATGGAAAGAAAAGATTTTCTTGCTAAACCAAAGCATCAATAATGTGCAGCCAAATGAGGAGAACATGATTGTAGTGCCAATAACAAAATAATGGAGATTATTACAAGTTTCTAAGTTCATCTCATTTCACGGGTGAACATTAATTACAAGGAAAATGGTGGAAAGAAAAGCTATTATTTCAAATCCATGGCATCAATATCTTGTATCCCAATGTGGGGAACATGATTGTAGTGCGAATAACAAAAAGAATGGAGATTATTATGAGCATCCAAGTTTGTCTTATTTCACGGATGAACTTTGATTATAATGAAAATAGCAAAAATAAAAGCTTTTCCTCCTAAACTAAAGCATCAACACCATGTATCACAATGAGGAAAACATGATTGTAGTACTGATAACAAAATGATTGAAGATTATAATGAGTTTTCAAGTTTGTCTCATTTCATAGATGAACTTTAATAATAAGGAAAATTTTCAAAACAAAAGATTTTCATGCCAAATCAAAACATCAATATCGTGTATCCCAATTAGGTGAACATGATTATAGTACCTAATAACAAAAAGAATGGAGATTATTACGAGTAGCCAAGTATGTCTCATTTCATGGATGAACATTAATTATAAGGAAAATGATGGAAAGAAAAGTTGTTCATGCAAATCCAATGCATCAATATCGTGCATCCTAATGTGGGGAACGTAATTGTAGTGCTAATAACAAAAAGAATGGAGATTATAATGAGTATCCAAGTTTGTCTCATTTCACAGATAAACTTTAATTATAAGGTAAATGGTGAAAAGAAAAGCTTTTCTTGCCAAACCAAATCATCAATATCATGTATCCCAATGTGGAGAGGATGATTATAGTGCCCAGTAATCAAAAGAATGGAGATTATTACGTGAATTGAAGTTTGACTCATTTGATTGACAAATTTTGATTATAAGGAAAATAGAGGAAATAAAACCTTTTCTTGCAGCCCAAAGCATCAAAATCATGGACCCTAATGAGGAGAACATGATTACAGT
>JBBYHL010030321.1:0-10444 GCA_038381835.1 Adansonia madagascariensis
ATCTTGTTATGATTAATCCATGTATGAATCATTAGCCTAACATATTTCAAGCATATTTATACATTAGCTTGCATCTTTTCATGAATCATTATCATTTTCAGCTTTCATAATATTTTCTTGTCAAAGTGCATAACACTTTCTTTGTCTAGGACATTAGTAAAGTTAGCATCCTCATTCATGTTTTGTGCTATCCCCTTGTATGTTCATTGTCTTCTCCTTGTCTAAATGCATGTTTGATGGCTATCAAAAACTAATTTTGAAAACCTCCCCAAGCCAAGAATGTTCACCTCAACCAATGAGGATTAGTATGAACTTAGCATTTTCCTTAAAGTTAGCAAAATATCTTGGGAAAAATTAAGTTTTCTAGATCTAGAATCCTAGTCAAACAAGTTCAAATCTTTTGATTTTGCAACAAAATGACCTTACACTTGTTCCCGAAATGTTCATGTCTTGTTTTTGAGTTGAAATCTTGAGTGGTATGATCAATGGGTTGTTTCATCATCCCAAAATACTCTGGGGCTGTGCAAATGAGTTGATGAACGCTGTCACCTTTCCCTTCAGTCATGGAGTTTGAATGTCGATGACTCGAGTTTAGACTCGTAAACATAAAGAAAATAAGAAATATCCTCTGTTTTACTTTGTCCCCTGCTGGCAGTAGCACTATTACAAATTGAAAAATCATTTTAAAATCCAAAAAGATTTTTTATGAATTTTATAATATTTTTCTATCAAATTGTGTCAAATACCTTTAAAACGAGGTCTTGTTCATCCTTGGATCAGTCCGGATGAAAGAGTTATGATTTTTCAAACTAGACCGTCCAGAATCCTTAAAGTGAATAATGTGCATTTTGGTTGGGCCATTTAAGCCCACCAAATGGTTTTGCCAAATCCATCCAGCATTTTTCCTAAAATGTTCATGAAATTCCCTTTCTGGAAAGGTTATTTGCAATTATTCGATACCAAATGAGTCTAAAATGATTTTTCAAATTTTGATACACCTTATCCCTTGTATGCTTTGCCAACAGTGAAATTAATCCGAACTTAAAAATTTATTCCCTTGGAAAGTGACTTTTTGGGATATTGGGAATATTTTTAGGTTGACCCTTGTCGAGTTACCTTACTAACGGTATCTTGTCCACCCTCTAAAGCCTTCAAACAAATTTAGAATAAATTTGAGAAGTGGGATAGTGCGATGCTATCCCTTATTTTCAGTAATGGTCAAAATCGAGTTGTTTTCCCGAGATTCATCTCGGGACCTTCAAATGTCACCATGTCACCCAGATCAACCTCGAGAACATGCTTTGACCTCCCATAAGCTCGTATCAAGGCACGGATATATTTTATATCTTTACCATCCTCCTTCACAATAATTTCTTTCGCCAAAAGTCGTTAAAACATTTACTCATTTTCTAAATCACAAACTTTTGTCAACTTAAGTTTTCCAACTTAACTTCATTAAAGAGTGTCAGATATGTCACTTTTGGGGATACTCCAACCCTGACCTTCTGAGGGGATGCTCCAACCCCGCTTTTCAAAATTGTCCAGATTTAAAAATCTTCTTTTGTCAAAATTATTTATCATCCATGGGGATACTCTAACCCTATCTTTCAACTATAATTAAATTTTTCTCCTTCCCAGACTTCCATGAATATGTCAAATAAACCTCGTTTAATCAAGAAACCTAGATGCATCTCGAAAATTATCGATTTGGTTATTCTCAGATAATCGATGCCAATTGCGAGATAAATTCCAATAGTCCATCCCTTTTCTTTATCATTGCATTGAATGATCTATGTTATGTTACTTCATTTATTGCCTTACTAACATGATTTCTTTGTGATGATTATCTGCATTCATATTTTCCAATCATTTCAAATAAAACTAAGGGTAATATTCCACTTGGGTATCTTTCCAATGCCTAAAGTGAAATATTCTATTTTTCAAAGTAAAATCCAAAGGTTATTTTTATTGAAAATCTCTATATTCCCCATCTCTCTATATGAGATTAAATCTTTTTCATCAAAACATGAATTTGTATTTCTATAAGATTCATACGTTAAAAGAAGGTTATATCGAAATAGTGATGAGTAAGATCAAAAGAATTGAAACCAAGACAAGATACAGCTAGTAAGGTACCAATTTCGAGCATCGCAAAAAGGTTCATACCTCATCGTGCGTAACTAACTCCCGAACCCAAATGATGAATCTTTGTACTATGTAGACCACGAGATTGATGTTTTGAGTTTTGTAACTCAAAACATAGGTTTCAATATGCATCTGGTCATGCCTACCCCGAAATAATCGGTGGTGATTCCAAGTGTTGGCCATTTTATGATGGTCATTTAAGGCCAATAAGATGAACGATTCATCTTATGCTCCCCTTCACTGTGTCATAAGTCAAGAATCTGTACTTTCTTATTCTCATCACGTTGCGAAAGAAAGTCTCGGTCAAAAAGATATTCCCAAGTCAGAAAAATATTTTAAGTCATATGCACTAATAGATCTGCAAGGATCCACCCTGGGGTATGTTGCGATAGCTTGGTAACTCTGCTGGGGATTGTATAGAGAGTTAGGCCAATAACTAGCCGTGTCTTGCTAGGTTCCCGATTCATTCGACTTCGGTTATTATTTAACTATGACCCTTTTTTGTTTTGTCAACTAATCTTTTATTTGGCATGATTGTCAGGATTGTTTTATTTTTGAATAATCATCAGTTTAATAAAAATGGTAATATAAAAGTAAACAAAAAGGTTTGATCATTTTCCATCACACACCATGCACTTGCATGTGCATTAGTGTCCCGCCAAACTCCATGGCGTGATTATAACACAATCATTAAGAGGAAGTGAGCTATCCGCCTTCGTAAGTAACCCTCCGCATAGGCATGGCAATAACTTCCTGGATGTAAATTACTTATGTCTCTCATGAGTAACCCTCCACTTTGCATAGGGAAATACATCCAATGGATAGAAACCATTCAACCAAACCCGCGATGGGTCTAGGATCAGGGTCCCTCGACTGTCCTTACCGGACGGAGGAGCAATTTAGATACCTATTTAGGCATCAGCTTAAACCTTATAGAGTAAGCACTATGAGCTAAACCATGTTAAACCATACTGGAACGCTTCTAGAATACTTGGAGAATAGGGTCACTCAGGGAAACATACCTAACCTTTACTCTTAATTACCATAATTATGTAAGTGACAATGAGTATACAATTGTCACCTGTATATGCATTTTTATCATTTATCAAGGCTTGCCGTTGTGCTGCCTGAACAACGGCTAACCTTTGTATAAATAAGTGACGGTGAACAAAAACCATCGTTCATAATATCTTATACTGTAAGCCATTATGTTGTCCGAGTCATGGCTTAACGCGCATCTGCACTAGTGGTGATAAATGAATATTATTGCTAGTCATTATTTTTCCATCCAAATATGATATTGCATCACCTCATGAAGGGCAGATTGCATCTTGGCATGTTGAAATACTGCTCGTTTCTCGTCTCACCACCTTGGTTGAGGCATGTTATAATTTTTTTTGTTCTGATGTTCTTAAATTCTTTATTTTTTTACATTTGTCTCCTATATGTTTCACTAACTTAGTTTCCTTTTGTTTGTGTTTTGGTGCATGCATCATTTCATCATAATCATCATGATTATCATTATTTTAGGATAATTATTCTGGTTCGGTGTTCAGCAATGGGTATCATTTATGGAGCAACAGTTTATATTCACTATCGAGTCCTTTGAAAAAGTTAGAACATGGTCAGAAGGTCACCAACATCTAGACGGGGATATCCTAAAGCCTGACTACATCTCAAAAATGCATGAAGAGGTCAAGATTAATTTTTGTCAGAATGATTGTCTAGAATTGAAGCACATTTGGGACAGTTGGGATAACAATGAGAAAAAAGCCTTCACTAAAAAGTATGGGGATATAGCTCTCCTACTTTGAGTTCAGTTCGATGATGGCTTGTTGTGAGTAGCAACACAGTTCTAGAATCTGGCCTACCAATGTTTCACCTTTAACCAACAAGATTTAGTCTCTACCATTGATGAGTACACAGCTCTGCTTAACATAGAAAGGGCCAAGTCAGACCAAATTTACTACAAAGTGCTAACGCCTCCTCTATTCAAGAAAAGGTTGAGGTAAATTCTTGGAGCCACAGAAACATGGATTGACAGTCACGTCAAAGTAAAAGGAAGCAACAAATGCATTTCTTGGGCCAGCTTGAAAGAGGGCTTGTTAAATCTTTCTGATCAAAAGAAAGCTAAGACGTCTAGACTTTGGCAATTTACGAGCTCGTTATATTCCTGAAAACTTTGGGTTATGTAGAGGTGGCAGTCACAGATTTTTTTTCTTGCCTATGTTGCGACATCAACCCTGCTTCTGCCATTATCGCTGAAACCATTCTTGCCCTCAGCTTTGTAAAAGAACGGGAACATGAAGGTTTATTGGGTGTGCCCCATTGCTCTATATATGACTCCTAGGTCATCTTTGTGTTAGGAAAGGGAGAGTCAGGCAAAATTTCTTCTTTAAGATCAGTCCTCTTTCCACGGCATTAGAGGAAGAATGTTATCAAGATAAGACAGAAAAGCATTGGGTTAAGGAATTACAAACATTAAAGAGGAAGAAATCACGTGGAGAGCCCCATGGGTGATCTCTTAGTCGATTGTGTACAGATGTGGAGACTACACTTACGTACCACTCTTGGGATTATGGGAAAATACTAGTTATGCTTTTCTATTGGTCTTGCGTCAGTTCCAGTGCCAGCAATTCATCCCGTTCTTTGAAGACTTGGGACATTGGGATTTTGAAAACAGAAAACCCAATTATAAAGCAAAAGCCTAGTTAGCTTTCCAAGCTTGGAAGAAGGTTTGTTGTATGGAAAGATACTAGAGAGGAAGCCCTACCACACCTGGATATGAAGAATGGAGACTCTACCATATGAACAATCCATTGCCACCACCCAATTCTGAGATACTACAAATACTAATAAAGGAACTACCTTATGAGATCGAGCTACTTAGGAGGGAGTTCGAGCGAGAAAAGGTATCCTTTGCCATGGAAATCTCTCTACTTAAGAAGGAAAAGGGCCAGCTTAAGATGGATATCTATCTTAGGAGCGATGAAAAGGATCGAGTTGTTAAAGAAAGGGATCGCTTCAAAGATGACCTCGAAAGCCTAACCAAGGATTATGTGATGCTCTAAAAAGCTAATAAGTCTCGACGTATTGGCAAGACATTAATCAAATGGGAAGCGAAAGTTGCCACTCTCAATCGCGAGCTGAATCAGCAAAAAGAGGAAGTCAGAACCAGCAAAGAAAAGATCACGAGGGCACATGGTCTTACTTCCCCCTACCAACGAAGGAATCAAAGACTTGAGGCCCAAATGCTAGATGCGAGAGCCACCAGGGTAAAAAATGAAGCCCTTATTCACAGAATCCAGGAGTTAGAATAGTCTCTGCAGGTTCATCAAGGTTATATTAATGAACTAACAAAGGCTTTCGAGTAATGCGAATTAGAGTGGCAAGCGACAATCGACCAAGCACGTCTGAACTGCGAAGAACAACATCAACACTTCACTGAACAAGTTCAGATGGCTCAACAAAAGGCGGATGACATGATTGAAGCAACTCGGTCCATAAGGTAAGACATTATACCTGTTGGAGATCGTGAGCAATAACTTTTTGATTTTTTTGATCATATGATTACACAATGTAATCACGTTAGGTACTTTTAGATGTAATCATATCGTAAAAGAAAAAACCCCTTTTGTGACTCTATGAATGATGTTATTGACGAAGCTATTCCATGAATCAATTGTCTCTAATGCATATGCACATTTAATTTCACCATTTTTCATCACATTTGCTTCAATCATTCATTATTTGTCATTGCATCATAAATGCTCATCAATAAATATATTTTTAAAAAGTCTAATACAGGAATTAGGCCATAAAAGTGTAAGAGATTTCGAGATCAATCAAGAAAATGAAACCTTATATCATGCACCTCTACAATACGTGATGCCATAAGCAAATCATAGAGAGTGATCATGAAGCTCGTATTGAGTGCCTTGAGCTAATGGTTAAGGAATCACAAGACCAAATGCTTCGTCAGCAATACGAAATGCAAAATCAAATTGCAAACTTATGAAACTAATGACCACCTCTTTGAAAGAAAAAGGGCAAGCCAGCACTACTGAAATAAGGAATAATCCTCCCAATGCTGAAAGTCCGTCTGCCAATAATCCAGAACCTGCCCAAAGGGAAACTAGACAAGAACAACAGCCCGCTTCTACACTTGTCGCTTAGGCTTTGCCACTTATCTACTTAAATCCCATTATGGCAGGTCAATTCATTCCAGATACTTAAGGGGTGAACGTAGGAATCTCATCAGCAGATCTAATAACCCTTAACCATGAGGAACCAGAGAAAAAAAAAGGTTAAAAGTCCACCATGACTACGAAAGAAGTGAACAAATTCCAGATATTGGAAAAATGCCTCTCAGCTATCGAGGGGAGTGACAAGTTTAGAGTTCTTGACGCGCAATCACTATCTTTGGTGTCCAACCTTATCATTCCCCCGAAGTTCAAAGTCCCAGAGTTTAAGAAATTTAATGGAACCACTAACCCTTTTGTCCATGTCAGAATGCACCTGCGAAAGATTGTCGGGTATAAGAAAGATGAAAAGCTCATCATCCATTGCTTCTAGCATAGCCTAATAGGGGTAGCAGCTCGATGGTATATCAACCTAGGCAATGTCAAAGTCCAATCATGGGTAGACTTGGCTAACGCCTTTCTAAATCAATACCAGCACATGTTAGATTATGCGCCAGATCAACTTTTCCTGATGAATTTCGAGAAAAGATCTACTAAAAGTTTTAGACAATACGCCCAAAGATGGAGAAAAGAAGTAGCCTTAGTCCGGCCTCCCCTTAAAGAAAAAGAGATGACAATCACTTTCATTCACACTTTACGTGCTTCTTATTACAAGAAGCCTATAGGGAATGCCACCAAAAAATTCGCAGACCTAGTCTTCTTTGGAGAAATGATTGATGCAGCCATTGAGAGTGGTAGAATGTCAGCCGGGGAAACGTTTGGATCAAGAAAGAAGCCTATTGCCAGTTAAAAAAAAGAAGGAGAGCCAATGCCATAAGTTATGCTAGCTCATCTTAGCTAAAACAGCGTCAAATACCCAACCCTCACTACCTAAGCATGTTGTATTCTCGCCCTATCACCATACCCCCTCAGCCAATTAATGCCATGACCTACAACCCATCCTTTGCAATCCTATCCAACTCACCATAAAGTTACCCTCCATAAGTTTACCAAAGTACCAATCAAGTAACATATAATGCACCTAGTAATTAAGGTACAAATCAACAAAGACAACATTTTGATCCTATCCCTATGACCTATAAAGAGTTCTACCAGACTTTGCTTCAAATCATTTAGTGGCCCTAATCTATGTCCCAAAAAAGAAGCCACCATACCCATAATGGTGCAACCGTAATGCCTACTGTGAATACCATGCTGGGGCAGCAAGGCATGACATTGAGAACTGCATATCTTTCAAATGAAATATGCAAAATCTAATTAACTCAAAAGTCTTGCAGTTTAGGACAAACTAGGGACCAAATGTTGCCACCAATCCTTTACCAAAGCACACAGAGCCAACTGCAAACATGATCAACATTAAGAATAAATATGAAGTAAAGGCAAGCAGAGAGGATGTAAGGATGCCAATGTTTTTGGTCTGGCAAGCATTGATTCAGGTTAGGTTACTCAATGCAACAGAAAAATTAAAAGACAATCCCGACAACTTTTATGACTTCCACATAGTTATAGGTCATACCCTAAAACATATAAGGAGTTTAGGTCCATGGTTCAAAGAATGATAAATGAAGGCTAGATAGATTTCTATCATGAAATCACACCTACTGTTGAATCTATCAGTATAATAGGAGATAAAACTATGCAGCCACCTTACGGGAGAAATCGACCCCTCATTCTTTATGGTAAGTTAAGTCCCAAGGTTAGTTCTTCGACACCTACACCAAAGTTAGTTGTAGAAGTATGTAAACCATTCTCGTATAAGAGCAACAAAGCTGTCCCATTGAAATATGAGAATCAAATAGTGATGATCGGAGAACTAACTCCCTAAACTGCTGTAATAAAATTGTCATGAGTTAGTCACCTAAGCCGTAGCGGTAGGTGTTACGCTCCCTCAGCTCAAGAAAAACAAAAGGTTGATGCATCTCCAAGCACCAGTACCACTCAAGCCCAAGCAAAAAATTTTGAGCCCGAAAAAGTCAAAGAAGTAGTAAGTGAAAGAGAAGCCACAGAGTTTCTCAAGTTCATTAAGCACAGTGAATACTGCATTGTAGACTAGTTAAGCAAACAACCTGCAAAGATTTCTGTGCTATCTTTGCTTCTTGATTCAAAGGTTCGCTGAAATGCATTATTGAAGATGCTAAATGAAGCATATGTGCCCTCGGACGTCCTCGTGGACAAGTTGGATCAGCTAGTGAATAACATCATGGCTAATAATTATATCTCTTTCACTGATGATGAGATCCCACCCGGAGGCAAAGGCAGTTATAAAGCTTCGCATATCACTACCTATTGTGAGGGACACATTTTGCCTAAAGTACTCATAGACAATAGGTTAGCCCTTAATGTTATGCTTATGACTACATTAAGTAAACTCCTTGTCGATTAGTCCAACGTCAAGAGTAGCCGCACCATAGTTTGAGCTTTTGATGGTACATGTTGTGGAGTAATTGAAAATATCATAATCTAGCTTCAAATAGGCCCATGTACATATGAAGTTGACTTTCAAGTTATGGATATTAATCCTTCTTACAATTGCCTAATAGGAAGGCCATGGATACACTCTACCGGAGCCATCCCATCTTCTCTCCATTAGAAGCTTAAATTTATGATAAATGACAAAGTAGTCGCCATTGGAGCTAAAGAAGAAATGATTACCACTGTTTTCACTGAGGATATCTATATAGAGCCTAATGAAGATGCACTGGAGTCATCCTTCCAATCATTCAATTCGTTAATGCAATATTTGTGGTAGAAGGATTGCCAATATTTGAACCCCACCTGTAAAAGAGTACCTACCGAGTTTAAAAATGATCGTTGGCAAAGGTTTCCATGCTGGAAAAGGGCTTGGCAAGAATCTGCAAGGGATGGCCCGAGCCCTATAGGTCACCACTCAAGCCAACAAAAGAGGCTTAGGATTCAAGGCTAATGTGCATTTAAGAAAATAGCAAGGAAAGAGGATTTACAAGCAAGAGATGACACGATCATTAGGTTGAGAGGGGAAATCAAACCCGACAATGTTCTCGTCTCTCCATGAGATATTTCATTAGGGAGGACAAATCGATCCAAGCTAACCAGAAGAGCAAAAGGTTAAAGATATCTTGGTCTTCTTAAACAAAGCACTTAACAACCTCTATCTTTAATATACCGAGCCATAAAATTCGTGTCTTTCCACTAAGACCTGATTTTGATGACAGGGTCATGACGGAAGCCCTTGCACTTTTTCTATCCCTTTCATGTAACATCAAGAAATGAAAACCTACCTGCCCTCGCCCAAAGGCAGATATGTGTCCTATCTAAGAGGCATTTTTTAATTAAACATTATTAATGAAATGACTTTTGCATGTATCATTCCATATTGTGTATCACTTTTCAACCTTTTTGTCTCCATTACTCTCTTGCCTTCATTTTTATCCAAATCCCTTGGTTGTGTGTGCACCTTCTGCAATGTTTATTTCTTTACCCTTTTAGGTGTCTTAACAATAGTGATATGGATTTGTCTAATAAGATCAATTTCGAACAGTCAATTTGCACTAGTAAAGTTAATCCTGAAGAGGATTTCGAAGAGAGTTCCGTACCGTCAGACCTCTTACGATTAGTTGAGCAATAGGAGAAGTAGATCATGCCCCATAAAGACCCAAAGGAAGAAATAAATCTGGGTACTCAGGAAGATCGAAAGAAGATTAAAATCGAAACCTCTATAAAGTCAACGACTAAGACCAAGTTAATAGAATTACTCCAGGAATATCAGGATGTATTTGCTTAGTCATATCAAGACCTGCCAGGACTGGACACTGATATGTGGTCCATAAGTTTCCCATCAAGCCTGGATGCAAATCGATTCAGCAAAAGTTAGAAAAGATGAAGCCAAAAATGCTTTTCAAAATTAAAGAGGAAGTTAAGAAGTAGTTTGATGCAAGGTTTATTGGAGTAGCCAAATATTCAAAATGGGTTGCTAATATAGTCCCAGTCCCAAAGAAAGATGGCAAAGTACGAATATGCGTTGATTATTGAGATCTGAATCGAGCTAGTCCAAAGAATAACTTCCCGCTACCCCATATCGACACTTTGGTAGACAACATGGCCAATAATTCTCTTTTCTC
>JBBYHL010030352.1:0-42474 GCA_038381835.1 Adansonia madagascariensis
ATCAAATGATTTGTTTTGTGTTATAAAGAAGTTCTTGAAGTGAGTTTCTTTTTTGATTCTATTATAGCCCAAACCATTTTTATCAAAGAATGCCCTCTGTGTTTCTAGCATGTTATTCAATTTTTGTTGTGCCATATGAAACCTTGTAAATGAGTTATGCAAGTATGTGTTCTTCTTGGTTAGATCATCAATATTGATTTGTAACCCATCTACTCTTTTCTTAAGATTATCATTTGTCATGCTTAGTGTTTTATTTTCTTCTTTAAGTTTAGAAATCATTTTCTTGTATTTCAAATTCATAACTTTGAATTCTAATGCTAATTCATCAAATGCATCTTGTAATTTATCAAATGAGTAAGTATTAGTATTAGAAGATACCTTGGGCTCATCATGAGCCATGGGACATAAGTTGGCCACCTCCTCATCATCATTATTAAAAGTGTCACTATAACTCCATATGGCCACCATAGCCTTCTTCTTTTGCTTCTTCGGGTTTGATTTCTTCTATATTGGATATTCAAATTTGATATGTCCTTGTTTCTTGCACTCATAGTAGATAATTTATTTTTTTTCTTTCTTGCTTGAGTCCTTCTTTATCATTTTTTTCTAGGAGGTCTTCTTGCTTTGTTTATTCTTATGAATTTGTTGAATCTTTTCACGAACATGGCTATTTCTTCATCTTCCTTGACCTCTTCATCATCATTACTAGGTGTGGTTGATTTAAAGGCAACACTTGCCTTTTTGATGGTTCTTGTCCATGCTTCATCTTCATTTTATAGGTTAGAAGAGAACCTATGAGTTCATCTAAAGAGAGTGTGTTGGGATCTTTGGATTCTTTAATTACTATCACTTTTGCTTCCCAAGACTTAGAAAGACTATTGAGTAGCTTCTTTACCATCTTTTTATTTGGATAGGTCTTTTCAAGTGCCTTCAACCTATTGATGACATCTGTAAACCTATCCGGCATTTCTTTTATGGTTGCATTCATCTTCATCTTGAACAATTCATAGTTAAATGTGAGCATGCTTATTTTGGATTCCTTGACTTGATTTGTTCCTTCATGTGTGGTTGCTAACTTATCCCCCACTCACTTGGCATTGTCACATAGTGAGACTCTACTGTACTCACTTGGACCAAGAGCACAAAATAATGTGTGCATGGCCTTGGCATTTAATTGTGCCATTTTAGTGTCTTGTTCATCCCATTCTTGTTCTTCCTTTAGCATAACGCAATCTCTGACTCTCTTTTTTAGGATGAGTGGTCCATTGACAATGATTTCCATACTTCATAGTCGTTTGCTTGGATAAAAAGCCTCATCCTGTCTTTCAATATGAGTAGTTGTCACCATTGAAGAGTGAAGGTCTCATAATGGAATGCCCTTCAAGTCCTATAGCATTTGCATTTGTCTCAAATGCCATGAGACAAACTTTATCTTGGCTTTTCAACTCTTGTAGGTTTCTTGAGGCTTTGATTACAATTTTTGCATTCTCTATTTGAGCTATCAAGGATCTTTTCTCAAGGTTATGAGACCTATAATGGACACCAAAGCTCTAATACCAATTATTAGCTTCAAAGGATAGATTAAACCAAAAGGGGGTGAATTGGTTCTACAAAAACTTGATAAATTTAGAGTAAATTAAAAATTAAAAATAAGATAAGGAAGAGAAAAACCAACAATCGATGTATAAAGGTTCGATCCTTTAATTCGGCACCTACGTCCTTTCTATTTGGTACTCTCTTACCAAGTTGATTCCCACAATTCACTAAGGAAATTGTTACCTTTAAGGCTAAGGTATAATGTTACACAACTATCTTTTAAGGCTTAGATAGAACCTTTCAATTACTTTAAGAATTATACCCCAAACTTTTTAATATTTTCACTCACTTTCACACAACCCATTTTATGATATGAAATAAGTATTTTGCAAACAAATTGAACCTTTAGTAGGTAAATGCTTGCTAGAATTAAGTACAAGATTAATGAGATACAAATAGACTTGAAGAGTATGAATTTGATATAAGTGGAAATAAAACATTTGGTGATTTTAAGCTTTTGTTGTGCAATGATTCAATGAAATCTATATCTCTGCTTCTTTAACTGTTTGGAACCTCCATTTATAGCTGAAAATTGATTCATAAAATTGGGCATTTAATGTGGTGGTTGGAGAGCTGTTGTGGCCTTTATAAATGCTTGTTTCCATTCAATCTTGTGCTGTAGTATTAATACAATACCAATAGTATCGATACAGAAATTAAAAAAGTGACCATTACAGCTTCTTGTATCGATACAGGGATCTGAGTATCGATACTAAGCAAGCTGTATCGATATAGATACCATTGTATCGATATATATATGAGGGTTTCAACCAAGCCTTGGCTACTGCCAAGCCTTGTATCGATACACATAGGGTGAGTATCGATACTAAGCAGCTTGTATCAATACATACACACTTGTATTAATACATTTGAGGGTTTCATACAAACTTTGGCTATTGCCAAGCCTTGTATCGATACTCATGGGGTAAGTATCGATACTAAGTAGGCTATATCGATACATTCATACTTGTATCAATACATTTGAGGGTTTCATCCAAACCTTGGCTACTACCAATCCTTGTATCAATACACATGGGGTACGTATAGATACTAAGCAGGCTGTATCAATACATTCACACTTATATCGATACATTTCAAGGTTTTTAAGCGTAGTATCAATACATTTGTTCTTTGTATCGATGCCAACCTTTAAATACATTTGTGAAATGATTTTTGTTGACTTAAATAAATCTAAAAAATTATTCTAAGTATAAATATACTTTTTAGAGCATCTAATTTTCGACAAATTACAAGCTTAGTATTTTTCAGGATGCTTTTCAGTTTAAACACAAATACCAAGTTGAGTATTAATTAACTTAAGTTGTTTGTTATATCAAAACCGAAATCAAGGTTAACAAAACCTTTCCAAATTAGAACCATTTAGGTCATTTTTATCACAAAGTCACCCATTTAGGGTATTTTGGTCATTTAGGTGCATTTCATGCATTTTTTATATCATGTAGGAATAATTTTGTAATTTTAAGAAGTTTTAGGGACCTATTTGTAATTTTTATTGTTTAGGTCATTTTTAAGCTTAAAGTTACCTATCTAGGGTAATGGTGTCATTTTGTTGGTACTGAGTTTCTTAGGTTTAGGTTGTACCTTCCAACCAAATCTTAGCTTAGTTTAGGTTTTGCGCTTTCCACCAGAATCATACCCCTTAGTTTTTGGTCTATACCATTTGCCGAGACTGAGTATTAGTTTAGTTTATGTTTCGTAATTTCTAATGAAACCAAGCCTTTAGGCTTAGTCCATTCATTTTGTCCAAATCAAGCTGTACTTAGTTTAGGTTTTGTATTTTCCATTGAAATTGACCTATTAAGCTTAGGTCATACCTTTTATTGAGACCAAGTTAATTTAGTTTAGGTTTCATAGTTTTTGTTGAAACCAAGTCCTTAGGTTTAGGTTTAGGTTAATACCTCTTGTTAAGATCGAGCCTTAGTTTATTTTATGTGCATACTTTTTGTCAAGACTGAGCCTAGTTAGTTTAGGTTTTGTACCTTCCATCAAAACTAAGCCTTTAAGATTAGTTTCATACCTTCCATCGAAACTGGATCCTAGATCAAGTATTGTGTCTATTAAATATCAAATTCTGTGTTTTCAAAAAAAAATTGAGGCAATGTTTTTAAGTTAAAATAATTGTTGGATTTTTCCTATATATGGAGCAATTTTATTGATTATTTTAATAGTGGGATATCCTTTTTACTAAAATTAAATTTGAGATATTTTGAACTTCATAAAATAAAACCTTCGTATTCCTTCAATTTTATCCAGTGAGGTATGATAGATATTTAGATTTTCAAAATGTTAAAAACCCGATTTACTCATAAACAAAATAATAAAATTTTTGAAATATGATAATTATGAATAAATATCGATAATTGAAATTGATTAGAAGTTGAAATGCTAATTAACACTTAATTAATAGGTACCAATGTATAGGCGTCCTAGAGGGGATACATCTTACTCTACTTGTGACTGACTCCTGAACCTTTTTCATGTGATCTTTAGTTTTAATGTAGACCTCAAAGTTTATTTTTATAGGGTTTCATAACCCCTAAAAGATGAACTTTAGTAAATGGCCAATCTCACCTAGTCTAAATAGATTGGTGGCAACTCTAACTTAAATGGTTGTTTCATAATGGCCATTTAGGGTTAAGTCTGATAATTCGATCCCTAACAATATGAGAAAAAAAAAAAAGGAATTTACCCATCAAATTTCGATGCATTTAAGTTTCGCTCCTCAACATGTTCGTCACTTGTCCAAGCCTACAATGCCAAATATAGATCTTTGTTGGATAATTTTTCTATTGTTAATCTTGCGAAGCATGTGAATTAATATAGTATTAGTGATTTTGTTATTCATCTTATTTAAGGTCTTATCTTTGTTAGCATGCATAGCATTTTAAATTATCGCATAAAATAAATCTATTGTCATACTCTTTACTTGGATGATTACAAACTTTATCTAAAACAATTTTTCTAAGCCATTAAAGGAAATTGTTTGGTCAATTTCTAGGTGATTAAATACAAAAAACTTCATGTTGTCTTGCAACCTCCTAAGCTTCATGGGGCCCTCACTTGGATCTCCTTCTTTGAGTTACAAAATTTTTCTTAACTAATAATAATTTTATATTTTTATGTAATATAATTTCATTTGTAATAGAGAAACCTAAAGTTAAATTCGAGGGATATTAGTTGAGAAAAGAATTTTACAACTCTAAAAAATTAAAAATAAGGTAGGATTTCTAAAATTAAACATCCATGAACAATTAACCAAACATCCACATTGGTCTCAGCCATAACCATCCCATACATTCACAACATTTATGAACATATAATTAAATATCCTAAGTTCAAGTTACCAAATCAGAATAGATAATTGATCTTCTCTTAATTTAATTTAGAAAACAATTTTCTTGCATGGTTAATCTTTATCTTAATCTTACTATGACAAATCTTAATCCAATTCAAGATTAATCATTCAAATTAAGATGTTATCCAATCTTAGATTAAACATTGTAGGACGATATTTAAATTGGATAATGTTAGTTTGGTGATAAATAGGAATTTTAATTGGAGATTAACTCTATCTAGAATAATCTCCGAGATTGCACCAATCTAGGTAACATCTAGTGAGGAAAATTTTAATTTTAAATTACATCTCATTTTAATTTGATCTTATCAAATCTTAAATATCCAAAATTTAAGATGAATTCAAATTTAAATCTAAATAGTATTATCTGGATTTAATCTGATCAGCTTTTAAATATCCATAATTCAAAATGAATTAGAACTTAAATTAGATATTATATTGATTTAATCTCATTAAATATCAAATATCCAGAATTCAAAATGAATTCAGATTTTAAAATTAAACTGGATATTATCTTGATTTAATCTTATTAAATCTTAAATATCCTAAATTCCAAATGAATTCAAAATTTAAATTTATATTTATATTGGATATTGTCTTGATATAATCTCATTAAATCTCAAATATCCATAATTTAAAATAAATTCAAAATTCAAAATTTATCTTATCTTTGCTGATCATATTAGGCTTTAAAGATGAAATCCTAATAGGAATCAAATTCCCTAAATCTAGGAAGTTGGTGCCATTAAGACTCTAGTCCAATTAGGTAGTTACCTCAGTAGTTGTTTCCTTTAAGCATCAAAATGTTGTGCAACCACTAATGGTTTGCTCCTAAACCTGTAATTACTTTTGCAAATTACAGCACCCCATGCTACCATTAAATGCCATAAAAGGGCTATAAGAAACTGGTTTGAATGTTACATGCAAAGATGTGCACATATAGTGCCTCGAATGGTTTAAATTCTAAACATTTTCAAACCAAATATTTGCCTGATTTTCTAGCAAATGTCTCAAACTTTTCATGAACATTTCAAAGCTAAAAAACATGAAAAAATTGCAATTAACCAGTAGCTGAATTTTTAGAATTTTTAGGTCACAACAAAACCACCAAATCAGAACATTCTTTGCAAAAATAGCACTGAAACATTGTTAATCACCATAAAATTAATAAAACTTTTTTAAAATAATTAAAATGATTAAAAATCATCTAATTACCATGCTATTAGCAAATGAAAATTTAAAAAAAAAAACTCAATACAAACTCACAGATCAAGAACCAAACTGGAAGAAAATGCTTTTACCATTGGTAATAGCTAAGACCGTGATTGATCAAAAGATGTGATACCACTTGAAGGATCATAACCTGAACATTTTATGTTTGCTATTCATATCTAGGTAGATTGGCTAATGATAGAAATTTAAATTAAAACCAAAAATGGGCAAATATAGCATAGTGGAACAAACTGAACAATTTCAACATATCTATTGCAAGCCTTTTGACCGATTTGAATCAATAAGAAAAATCTGAGATCTAAAATCATACCTCAATTATACATATCCATTCTATCAGATTAGTTGTGATCTTCGCTTCATTTTTGTATACCAAGGTCGACTGCTATAAACTAAAATTGTCTAAGCATCTAGCCTCTAATGGTGATACATACAAATGACTTAGAAACCTTCAAAGGGTAAAGACTTTACTATGCTAAGAAATAAGCTTGTGACTTAGGTCTCAAAAACCTTACCTTGGCAATGAATCTACATGTTAAAACCTCAAAAAAAGGAAGAGAAGCTCCAAAATTGCATGGAGGTGGCGAATAACAAAAGATGGCCAACATTTCTCTCTAGGGAAAATAAAGCAGGGCCAAAGTCTAATTCCCATAGCTAAGGATGATCAGAGTAAGGTTTAAATACCCAAAGTAAAAGTTCTATCAACTTTTGGGTTATTTACACTTGAGTATTTTGATTTTGGGTAATTCAAATTCTTTTAAGTAACTTTTACTCTGTGGATAATGTTAAGCCCTATCTTATTTTAATTCAACAAAATTAACCTTATTTGTTTGACATGTTAGGCCTCCATCACATTAATGATAAATATAAATAATTTGGTTAAGAACATTTATATTTATATACCGAGATTGGCATCTAGCAATGTATCATGGCCACTCAACGTGTAAGGAAAGTCAAATTGGTTTTGATAAGCCCTCCAATGTATAATATCTCAATGTAATTCAATCCTTTCATAATATATCCTGGAAAAGGTAACAGCATGGTTCAGTTTCTACTTTTAACTTTTTCCATATTAGTTTAACAGCCTTCATGTGCTAACTCCATAATTAGTATTGCCTTGTCTAAGGACTATGAGTAAACAAGGCCAAAAACAAGTGAGATATGTCCCTCATATCACTTGGATTGATGGATCTTTTTTGGACCACTCATCTACCTTTAGTATACTTTACAACATACCTAAAACCACCCTACCATAAGCATTCAATAGAGTGGACCCAGTTGTGGTGATCTTAAGTATGATGATTCACATTAAGGTGACCCAGTGCTTTAAGTCTAAAAATCACTTATAGTATAGACACATATTTTCATAGACACTTGAATAAAATACCCAATGGAACTCTCATAGCTGGTTAGTGAGCTTATTCTCACAACAAACACCTATATGCTATCTTTAATTTTCTCTATACTTTAACTTATGAGATCAATTACATGCATCAAATGCATAGAGGCTTAATATATACTAGCCATTGCTTATTGTCATTGCCATGATTTGATAATATGGTGACTAGGAACAATTTTAGAAACACAGCTCTAATGCAAAAGTACCTCATAATTGTAACCCTGTACAATTCTTTTGCAAGGCCAATGCGTTCCATGGGCTTTATCTACATAATATATAAATAACAATTATCAAAGAATCTTATGGATAAAGAAATATGTCATTTAACATTAATAAAATGTAATATGTATTGCATGGAACTACTAATTGCTAGTGAGTTACAAGCTAATGGATTGGCTTACAAGTCTTACACTAACACCACTTTCTTATGGTCAAAAAACTTATAGACTGAAGAGTTTCCATATGGAATTGCTCATAGCTAGCAGCTGCTTTATACTTGAAGAATCTGTTCCTATCGAAACAAACATTACAAGTGGCAATAGTATCAACCTACCATGTCTTCGGGTTTTACACCATATTCTCTTCTATCATAAAATAAACAAGCTTAATCTGATCAACCATATTGGCTTGCATTTTCTTATTCTTGTTCCTATGCCAATTCTTTGCTCAATGTCTAACTTTGCTATTACTGTAATATATTAAGATACAAACCTCAACTTATCAGAGTAAACAATGCTTTGAATTATCATAGGGCCCTAACCGGTTAGACGAATCATTCATCTGAACTTTTCATAACAAATATGAAAGTGACTGGGTTAAGGAGTCGCCACTAAAATATTTTGGCTATAGGTGTGATCCGTCACCTATTAAAACCATTTACTAAAGAGTTATGAAACTCTAAAAGAATGATTTTTATGATCTACATATACTAGAGATCTAAAAAGTTGGTCTTAAGAGTCAATTACACCATAAGTAAGAACTTGATCCCTCTTGTGATGCTCAATACTTAGTACCAACTAATCATATGTATCCAAATTTGTTTTTCTTTGATCTCAATCATATGTGTTCAATCATAATCCTTCTTTTATTCATTAAAATCAAACAAATATCACCAAAAAGTGTATCTTAAAACTCTTATTGAGTTTAGCTTAAATTTTAAACCAATTTAGAGCAAAAATCATTTAAAAAGGAAAATTTTCAAAAAAATGCTTGACTCCAAACACAGGTACTTATTGACTCTATTTCAATAATTTTTTTATCAATTTAGACTTCATTTAAAAGAACTCACAAAGTACACTTAGACTGAATGGAAGGAAATTACAATTTTGAAATCAAAATAAAAAACCAACTTTATTTAATCCTACTTAGAAGCTTCAGTGTGAGTCACTAGGGACCTTCTATAGGCCACTCCTAGACCTGTTGACACACTAAACAAGACTTCCAGAATCAATTCCATGGCATCTAAATACCTTAAAATAGTAGACATCAAACTTGATGAAAATTGAAAGAAGGATGAATTTAACCTTTCTGGGTTTTTGATAAATTTTAGATAATTCTTATCACATAAAATTACCAAATCAAATTCTAATGAATGTTGACTCATTATACTTCAATATAAATATATTTGAAAAATGTCAAAAAATCATTTTGGCTATCGTGTGGATTTTTTAATTGGACACTATTGCACCACATAACATGTTCGACTCGCCCGCCTTCCAAATTTTTTTCTTGATTCATCCAGAATACCCACTAGACGAGATATACATGCTTGCAAATGTAATTCATTCTAATTTAATCCAAAAATATATGAAAAATACACAAAAAATGATTATCCTTATCAAAAATAGTTCGTAATACTGATCAAATTCTAAAATAGAGCCATGTGAACAACTCAAGTTCTAAGATTTTATCGTTTTCATCCGACCATGAAATGGAACATTTCAGTAGCCTATTATGCAACCTAACCAATGAGGGTTATGAGAAAAATAGAAACAAAAATTTACAAGGCCTATAACTTAATGAAAAATATCTTTTCTACATGACTACTATGCTATACTACAATAACAGCTCTGACGTAACTTGTCATCATGAAACCTTTTGTCGTATTTTTAAAACATGTTTCTAGACATTCGAATGTCCATCAATGAGACCAAATAGAATCTATAGATGTCATATATAAGGAAACAATAAAGACTTAAAGCGCTAAGACTTAGAAACATGTTTTACAACATAAGCAATATGCTTTGGAGTCATTCGATTTTATCACCTTCGTTCATTATTATTTATTCTTAGCGAGTGAGGTACACCAATGCAACTCACTTGTGGGCTGAAACTAGCACCCAAGTGACACCAAAAAACATATTTAGGCTAACCTGAACATTATGTATTAACTCATACTAATGCTTACCAAGTTTTAGACCCAACCAAGCATATTTAAACACTTACAAATATTTTTATTTTACCCTAAATTAGCTTTAATTCAAGCTATCTTATTTAATATCCCTAAGCTAATCATTAAAGAGCTTATTAAACAAAATCAAATCATGATTCACCTATCAAATGAACCAAAGCTTGCCCTTGGAGGATCTTTTTTAAAAAAACAAGGTTTTATCACAATCTAAACACCCTATCATGCATTTTTATCAAACACATAGAATACTAACCTATGATTCTAAAAACTAATCATCGACAAGCAATTCTAAACACAAATTCAAGATATCTGAATTCACCTAAGCTAATCTAAGCATGAATTTCTTATCAAATTCTTATGAAGTTACAGTCAAGCATAAGCAAATAAGCTTGGATTCAAATTAATCAACATGTTTAACAATCAAATCATGTTTTTTAATCATTTAAGCTCATTAAATAACAAATAAGCTTCTAAACTCATTCAATTAAGCATTTAAGCTTATCCAAGTTCAACTGAAGCTTTATCAATTAAGCATCAATTATGCAAAGCCCACTGAATCAAACCAAGAAACCACCATGGCTGAACATAGCAAAGGATTTTTCTCCTTGTTCAAATGGTTTTCTAAGTTCAAGAACCTATAATTTCATCATTTGGCATGAGATTCAAGTTCTATCTACTTAAAGTTTAGTTCAAATTAGGTCACACTAGCTCAAATTAGCAAGATCATCTAAGACTAAATCAATTAAGCTCAAAGCTAATTTAAGCTAGCAGAACCCAAGAACAAGGTTTTTCTCATGTTTAAACACCACATTAAGCTAGAAAATCATGATTTCATCATTTAAACTTTAAGATTTCAGCTTAATATCATCAAATCCTAGCTCAAGTAAACTTAAATCATTAAATCCTAAGAAACTAGGCTGGTCAAACCTAGATCTAAAGATCTCTTCTAGTTTGAACACCAAGTTTAATTCATTAAACAAGATTTGAGCTAGATTTCAACAATAAATCATGTGATCATGCTTTAAACAACAAGAAGTCAAGTGAATGATAGCTTTAATCAAGATGTAAACATAATATCATCATGAATCATCAAAGTCGAACACTAGATATCTTGAAATGAGCCTGCCCAAACATTATTTTAGCATGGATAAGCATGAATTGATCATTAAAATCATGAAATTGCAATGAAATTAAAGAAAAAAGTAGAAATTATACATATTCTAAGCTTGATCTTCCTGCTAAAGATAATGAAAGCTTAAGAGAAAAAGGAATAATTAGATTTTCTAAAATTTTTCTAAGTGATTTAAGCTTTAATAGCCCTAATGTGATCTTAGCTTAGTTACTAACCTTTTAACTAACTTAGGGGAAATAAAATTAGCTACATTAATGAATAGATGAACAAAATTGGTACATTATGCACGTTTTGGAATTCAGCAAGGCTTAGTTCTAACACTAATCTTGTACAATTTTTTATTCATTCAATTGACCATGATTTGTCTATGTAAAAGTGCAATGAAGGTTATTTCCTATAGCAAAAATGTGTTCTAATGACCCTCTCCAAAAAAAATTAAAATTTTTCATCTTTGACCTTTCGAAATTAAGCCCTCAAAATTTTTCAACTTTCTAAATTCCTAATGTCCTTTCATGACTCGATCCCAATTACACTTTCTTGACCTAAAATCTATTTTCAATTTCATTTTGGCATAATCAATTTTGAAATCCAAGTTGTAAAACTCTTTCCATTTCAAAATCTAACTCTAGCTAAAAAATTAACTTTTTACAGTTGATTTTGCTTCTACTTGACTTCTGGCATTAGGTTGACTTTTTGATTTAAACTTCTAAAACAAGTTTTTTTCATCCAATTAACCTCAATAACCATTTTAATCACCTTAAGAGACATATATCAGTCAAGTTTAACATCTTGGATTTTCAAGACCTAGGATTTAATTTTTCAAAATCTGGCACCGACCTCTAAGATAGGACAATTAAGCTCAGATGCCGTATAACATTATACTATGCTTATTGGAACCAACTAGAACCTTAGTTAGACCATTCTATCATCTATAACTCTTTTGGGAAGATTTAGAACTAGAAAATTCCACTTAATCTCTAAGACATGGAAAAAAGTCAACTAAGGACCCAAACAAAATAAAGTGATTACAGGTGCCCCTCTTTGGCTGCTGCTAAGAACTTAAGAACAAGCAAGACTAAATAGACACCATTTGGTTTGGGACCTAATAAGCCCTTCTGCAGGAAGGTTTTTTTTCACATATGCAATATCTTAACTACCTATACCTAATCTAAATGCAAAAGAAATCTTTATCAACCTTTCACCTAATCGGTAAGGTGCCAATTCTGTTAGTCTTTTATTAACTAAATAGATTGAACTTTAACAAGAAAATTAAAAATGCCAAATTTACTAGTTTTTTTCTTAACCAAATAAAGCATACTAACATACTACCTACTTCGTTGGTTTTCTACCTAACCAAATGAAGAATACTTGACATATTGCCTACCTCACCAGTTTTCTACCTAACAAAGTGAAGAGGACTTAGATTGCTAGCTATATTGGTCTTCCACATAACCAAATAGAGTGGACTTACACATAATGCCTATTTTAACGGACTTACACATTTCCATACAAAGAGGACTTGGCTTAAAAATCTTGCTTCGCCGATCTTCTGCCTAATCGACAGAAGAGAACAAAATGAAAACTGACTTCACTGACCTTTTGCCTGGTCAAATAAAGCATATGAAAGCACCATAAACTTTACCAGTCTTCTACCTAATCGAATAAAGTTGACAAAAGAAAATCTCCATCCAATCTTTTGCTTAATCGAATGGAGCTGACGCAAAACCTATTTCTCTAACCTTCTATATAGTCAAATTAAGTGGACAACTGACTCTAGTAGTTTTTTGCCTAATGAAGTGAAGCTGACAAAAGAAAAAACCCCGCTTGACTTTTTGCTTAATCAGATAGAGGTGATTAAACCCAACTGCATCGGTCTTCCATATAACCAAGTGAAGCAAACAAAAGAAAAAGTTCTTTTTTATACGGCATAAACTCCCTATAAGGTGCTAATTTTGATGATTTTCTTCCCAACCAACTATACTGGACTTTTCTCTCTTTTTCTTTCTGACACCAATTATATTGACTTTAACTCATTGAAGAAGGAATGATATCACTTGTGATATCTGTAAACACCTAATTTTGCTTAGGCCATTTTCGTAGTAGTCTTAAAATATTCAAACCAAAAATTAGGTAATTGTCCTAGTAGAGACAACCTTTTCCATAAGGACAAAGCTTTTTATGACCTCTTTAACCATTCTTAAATGGTCGTACATGCATGTAATAGAAAAAAGTGCAATTTCGACAATTGTAAAGAATAAATCTCATATTAAAAGGACAAATATTCAAGAAAAAAATAGTTTTTTTTCTTATCAAATTTTGAAATTCATTTTTGCAGATGATATCATTATCAAATTTCCCATTTAGAAATTTTGAGATTTTTCGTAAACATTGGCAAGTTGACTGTTATATATTTTTACTGATACTCATGTAATTTTCATGCTGCTACATGCTCAAAAAAATAAAAAATATTTAAAAAATTACATATTGATCTTTTATACTTGAGTTGTAAAATTGTCAATTTTAGTATTTAATTTTGAAATTTTCACAGAACTATACTTTTGCTCTTGAAATTATTTTGGTAAAATTCGTTTCAAATTTTATATTTTCATCTTTATTATTTTATAAATTAATAGTTTGAATAACATGTTGAATTTGATTCATTTTTATAAATTTAAACATATTTTTGGAATTTTCTTGGTTCCCTTTTTTTTCTTATTTGTGAAGTTTTTTAGAGTTTAGAATTTTAAATATTTTCACATATTTCAATAAAATAGCTTGGATATAGCTTTTTGAAATCCAATTTATTTTTTTTAAAAATCAATTTTCTGCCATAAAGATTTTTCTCATAGAATTTTATGAGTTTGAAATTTTTAATTACCCTTTTCTTGCAAATAAAATTTCTCAAAAATTTTTGTTGCAGTTTTTATATGGAAACTTTATCAATTTTATTTTTTAATGGGTGAAAATTTATTTTTTTTCATTTAGTGGGCTTTAAAACCAATTAATTTTTTTAAGAAGCCCAATAAGCCCATTAATTTCCCAACAAGCTTGCCAAGCCTATTATTGATTTTTCACCAAGCCCATTTCATTCTCTATAAGCCCATTTTTTTATTATTCCAACAAACATATTTTATTTTCTAACAAGGTCCAATTTAGCCCATTTTGATTTTACAATAAACCCCAATAATTTGTTCTCTCTCCAAAATTTTTATTGATTCTTTCGGGCCAAAATTTTTCATATGACTGTTTAATTGGGCCATTCACGTGAGTAAATTCATAATTGAATTTATCATTTAGAATTTTATTTCTTGAATTTATAATTTATAATTTCTTACAATTTAGTCTTTCCACTTTAATTTTTTTTTCATTTTTTTCATGAAATTTGTAAGTATGATTTTATTTACTCATATATTTTTAAAAACTTGTGAATATTTATTTTAATTTCAAAATTTGATAATTTGGTTATACGAGAATTAATTTAATCGAGATTGAGTTTTATTATTAAAGTTAATATTATCAAGCTAATTATGAAGCCTAATATTAGGCTACATGACTCACACATTAGATTGGTTAAAAATATATAATAACTCATACAAAAAGACAAAATTATTTAATTAAGCTTACAAATATGCATTTAAAATCTTAAAATAAAAAAATTAAAGAAAAAATAAAGAAATTTGGCCAATGAGTTTTTTCACCCCTTGCCAAATCCTTTCCCTATAAATAGGGGAAGGATGATTCAAGCTAAAATGTCATGCTTCCATAGCATAAAAACACCCAAAAAAAATAGAAAATCCTTAAGTTTTTCAAGTTTTCAAGGTAGTTTACTTAGAAAACTCTTGATTTTATTGATGTCATGCATGTTTCATCATTTCGGTGAGCTTTGTGATTCCTTGTACTTATGGATTTTGATCATGTTGAAAGGCCAAGTATGAAAGCCATGATCAAAGTTTCTTGATTTTGTTATTATATTTGATTTTTATTAGCAATAGGTTGATTTTCATCAAGATTATTTGTGTTTGTTGATAGAAATGATTGTTTTCATATATATATATATATATATATTATACTATTTTCCTTGGCATGTTCATGTTGATTTATATTGATATGTTCATTAATTATCATGATTTCATAAGTATTTAAGCTTGGTAGAAATTATGACATGTATTTATATTTATATTTATATTTATATTTATATTTATAAATTATGGCCCTTGATGAAATTTTCATGCTTGATTTCATGATGTTTTGGATTATTTTATGATGTTTGAAACTTGCAAGGGCCTAAAAATAATTTTTCCTAAAATTTTTAAGGCCTTGGAAGTGTATTTCCATGCTTGGCCAAAACTTACAAGAATAATTTTATGATTTTTTTATTTTTTTAGACTATTTTGTAATTATGCCAAATTTAAGAACTAAATTGCAAATTTTGAAAAAATTTTCCCAAGGCCTTGCAAGCTTGGCTGAACTCTTCATGGACCTTTAGAAGTGCCTTTTATGCATTTTAAACATGTTTAAGTGCATTTCATACAATTTTAGCCTATTATTTTGTTTAAGTGCATTTCATGCATTTTAAAAATGTATTTCATACATTTTAAACATTTTTTCTATGTTGATTTTGATAAGTTTGGTGTTTATTTGTGATATAGGAATTATTTTGTAAAGCTACAAAACTTTAGGGAGCATTTAGGAAAATCATGCATTTTAGGGTCAAAATGGTTTTTTCCCACATCAGATTACTCATTTAAGGTATGGTCATTTTAAGAATATTTCTAGCATTTCTAGCCATTTTAGGCTAAAATATAATTTAAGACAGTTTAGGGATTTAATTGTAATTTTTGCATTTTCAGTCATAATTGACATCTGACTACCCATTTAGAGTATAATCTTCATTTCATATCATTTTTGAGTCCTTTATGATCACCGGCATACTTGTATGTCGAAGGTGCATAATAGGGATAAGTTCATCTGTTTATGAAGTTATTGAGTCTTTTAGGGTTATGAAGATACTTTCACATCAAAGGTAAACCCCAGGGATATTTTAGTAATTTATATTAGAACCAAGACCTATATGATACTAGGGATACTTCTATGTGAAAGGTGCACAGTAAGAATATGTTCATCCTTTTATGATCATTTGCAAGTGCTTTTAAGGTTACCATTTAGGGACACTTTAGTTACCAGAATACTTTCATCTCAAAGGTACACTTTAAGAATATTTTGATAATTTATCTTAAAGCTGAATCCTATATGATCATTAGGATACTTTTATGTTAAAGGTGCATATTAATGATGGTTCATATTTTTCATGATAATATCAAGTCCTTTAGGGTTACTAGGATAATTTTATGTCAAAGGTATAACCAAGGGTATTTTTAGTAATTTGCATTAAAATAGAGTCCTTTAGAGTTACCCGACTACTTTCAAGTCAAAGGTACTTTAAGGGACATTTTAGTTTTATCGACCATGTTCAGATTCTTGGAGTCTAGTTTTGTATGTCTAGTGAAACAAGGTCTTAGGGTAAATTTTTATCAATTCTCATAAAACTGGAAGTTTTAAAATAAAAGCAATGTCTTTGAATAAAAGTAGTATGTGGAATTTTTCCCATCATAAGGAATGGGTTTCGTGAGTTATTTTAATAACGATATATCATTTTAAAAATAAAAAAATCGAGATTTTTTTCAAATGTTGTAAAAATAAAAACCTTTGCATTCCTCTGGCCCTTTGGTGGGGTGCAAAAGATATTTTGATTTTTAAAAATCTTTTGTATTCCTTCGACTTTCTGATAGGGTGTGAAAGATAGTGAAATAAAGCCTTTCGTGTTCTTACGGTTTTCCAGTGAGGTGCAATAGATATTTTGTTTTGCAAAAACTATTAAAAACTTAATTTTCTTATACGAAATAATTAAGTTAAGATTTGAAAATTTTGAAATACGAGAATTATTACCAGATATTGAAATTGGATAAAAATCAAAGTTAAATTAACATGTGATTAACAAGGTACCGATTACTGGGCATCATGAAAGGGATAAATCTTTACTCATGATTGTAACCAACTCCTGAACCTTTTTCATAATCTCTTGTATTATTGTAGACCTTGAAATTTTTTTAAGGGTTTCATAACCCCTAAAATATGAACTCTGGTAGGTAGCCAATTCATCTAGCTAAATAGATTGGTGGCAACTCCAAAATAAATGGTTATTTTATAATGACTGTTTAGGTTTAAATTGAGTGAGTAATTCATCTTGACAACTCATCCCCAAACTAAAAAATAAATAATAATAATAACAATAATAAGGCCATTGAAAAATAAAAGAATAATAATATGTAGATATATAGGAATGAGGGGATGCCTGCCTTTTAAGTCTGGCTAATCAAAATTCAAATCCTAGCCATGTTGTGACATTATCATCTCCTTAGGAATGATATTTGTTTCCAACAATGCCACTGGGATATCTTTCTTTTGATTGGTTCCCTGTAATGCAACATGAATGCATTTGCATGACTCTTACTTTCATTTTAATAAGCAATCACAATACAGGAATCATGTCAGTTCATTCATTACTTGCTATGCTGTTAGCGAAACTCTTGTTATGACAATTTTACTTTTATTGATCTTTTTCAAACTCTTCATGGTTTCTATTGTCATCTTTCTCTTTCATTCTCATCTTTCCTTCTTTTCACTCATTTCAACTGGGCAACATCCTTCAAACTTCATTATGATCTATAAATCCCATGGCTTTCTTCACTCTTTTCTCTTTTCATTTTCTTTTCTTTTTTCGAAGCTTTCAATCTCTTCATTTAGGTAATCTTAAACCTTAGATAATCTAAAATGTGAAACAGACACCAATTTCTCAATAGAATGTTGGTCTTTTTTATCAAAATATCAATGCATCTTGTGTACATTCCTTATTAATTTACTAATCACCATTAAAGATATTGACAAGCGATGAAATATAAAAGGGTAAGGAAAGAAAAAGGAATTCTTTTCAACAATTAAAAATAATCATTAATCAATTATCTAAAAAAAAAAGTTAACAATTCATAAATAGTTTAGTGAATGCTTAATAAAGAAAAAATTCAATAGGTAGGCTTTTTAAGCAATAGGATCCCGCATCTTTAGAGAATGAATCTGGTTTAACTCTTTAGAATACAATATGGTAAATCAACTCATTTAGATGATGCATTTCTCAAAAAGCTCGTTCAGACTATGTTGCGCCTTTCTTTGGTTACAGAATAATTCCAAACAAGAGTGAACAATTCCTCATAGCCATATGAACCCAACACTTTGGCATTTAATTAGAAATCTTGCAAACCTAATAAGCTTTCGCGTTTGCCCCTTGTACAAATCCAATAATGTTTGGCAATTGTCTTTATTCCATCTCTTCAAACATAATACTTTTCCATCCTATTTGAATTCACCAGGTCAGGTAACTCATTTCCATCCATTCAGTCAATATCAATGCTCCTCTAGAGAATTCTCTCTTCACATCATAAAGCCCTTCCCAATTCAAAATCTAATTGCCTCGGGCATCGTTCTAGATAGAAAAATTCTTTTTAAGAACAAACTCACTCTCCTGAAACTGTCGAGGATAGGCTTTCTTATCATTTGCTCTTATCATTCTCTTTTAGTACATCTACCCATGACAAATAGCTCTCAACCTTTTCTCCTTAATGAAGTTGAGCTATTCATATAAGGATTTGACCCATTTAACATCTTCTAGTTCAGCTTCCATCAATACCCATAACGAGGGAATTTCCACCTCTATTGGCAACACCGTTTCTATCTCATAGACCAAGGAAAACAAGGTAGCACCCTCGAGCTATGAATTGAAGTTTGATAAGCATGCAAAGAAAATGACAATTTCTTATGCCAATCTTTGAACATCTTGATCATTTTTGACATACTTTTCTTTATATTCTTATTGGCTGCTTCTACTACCCTATTCATTTTTGGCAGTATGTTGTCGAACTATGATGCTTGCTTTGAATTGTGCACACACTTCGCATATCATTTTGTTTTTCAAATTTGAAACATTATCAATAATGATTCTTTTTGCTATTCCATATCAGCATATGATTTCTCTTATGACAAATTTGCATACCACCGACTTAGTCACATTTGCATAAGAAACAGCTTCCACCCATTTGGTGAAATAATCTATTGCCACCAAGATGCACCAATTCCCATTCAAAGCCTTAGGCATAATTAGGCCTATCATATCCATGCCCCACATTGGAAAAGGTTATAAGATGTTATCATATGCAACTGATGAAGGCACATTAATATTATCTACATATATATAACATTTTTGACATTTGTGCACATACTTTATGCAGTCATCCTCCATTGTTAACTAATAATATCCCAGTCTCATAATCTGCCTAGCCATTAAATGTCCAATAAGGTGTATCCCATATATCCCTTCGTGGACTACTTTGTTATCTTTTTAGCTTCACTAGCATTCAAACACTTTAGAAAGACTTGGTCTTGACTTCTTTTGTATAGTATAGGACCTCACCATCAAGGATGAAATTCATGGTCATTCTCTAAATAGTTCTCTGATCATTTTCAGTAGCATGATTTAACTACTAATTTTTGACATATCAGAGAATGTCATAATACCATGGTTGACCATCTCTTTTGGCCTCCACATTATGGCAATAAGCAGGGATCTCATGAATACTTATCTTAATCAGCATTACCTTAGCCCCATCAATCACCTTTATCTTGGTGGACGAAGTAGCCAAAGCATTAGTGATATGATTCTTTCCCTTAGGCAAATACCAAAAATCAATATTCTTAAACTCTTTCACCAGTTCGAGAATCAACTTCTTGTACTGCACCAACTTCCTATCTTGGGTTTCCCATTCACCTTGGAGTTGATATATAACTAAAGTTGAATCACCATATATCTTCAAGAATTTCATCTTTTGCTCCATAACAGCATGCAACCCATAACATATGCTTTATACTTAGCAATGGTGTAAGTGTAATCAAAGTTCAGTTAGCAGCAATCAGATAATGTTCTCCATTCGGGCAAATTAATATTGCTCCTATTCTATGCTCCATGGTTGTAGCAACAACATCAAAATACATCTATCAAGTTTCATCTTTGAGTGACACCTTTTTCCTTAAGATATGCACATCAAATCCTCATTAAGAAATTCAAAATCCAATGGCTCATAACCTTTTATAGCCTTATTTGCTAGGAAGTTAGCTATGACACTGCCATTTATGGCCTTTTGGTTCACACGCATTATGTTAAACTCCGAAAGGAATATTATCACCTCACAGTCTTTCCTCAAAGGGACGAAGCTTTATATAGGTATTTAATTGAATTTAATTTTGTAATCAAGATAGTTGTGTGATAGAGCATACACTGCCTAACCTTCCAAATAGGCCAGACAATGCATAACACATTTAATCCATGATAGAGTACTTAACCTCACAATCCATAAACTTCTTACTAAGGTAATAAATTGCTTGCTCTTTCTTCCCTGTTTTGTTATGTTACTCTAGCACACAGCCCATAGACCTTTCAAATACTGACAAGTACAAGATCAATGGTCATCTTGGTACTACTGGTACCAACATAAGTGGATTAGAAAAATAATGCTTCACTTTCTTGGACACTTTCTGGTACTCATCATTCCATTCACCAGGATCTTATTTTTGCAAAATCCAAAATATTGAATTACACTTATCCATGGGCTAGGATATGAACCTAGCGATGTTGTTCAATCTTTCTAAGAAACTCGGTAGCTCTCTTTGTGTACAAGGTGGTAGCAAGTCTCGAATAGCTTTAACCTTTGCAAGATCCACTTTTATTCCTCTTTTACTAAGCACAAAGCCTAACAAGTTTCGAAAGGTAGCACAAAAAGTACATTTAGCCAAATTGAGCTTAAGTTAGAATTTTCTCAACCTTTTAAACAACTTTTTAAGGTTTCCAACATGCTCACTTTCTTTAGCAGATTTGGCAATCACATCATCAACATATGCTTTTATCTTTTTATGCATCTTATCACGAAACAGAGTCACATGGCTTTCTAATATGTTACCTTAGTATTCCTCAAACTAAACGGCATCACTTTATAACAGAATGTACCCCACAAAGTCACAAACATAGTTTTCTCCATATCTTTTAGTGCCATCTTAATCTGATTATAATAGGAAAAGCCATTCATTAAGGAAAACAAAGAATTCTTTGTTGTATTATCTGCCAATGTGTCTATATTGGGTAACATAAAATTATCCTTAGGGCTTGCCTTAATCAAGTCCCGATAATCCATGCACATATGTACTTTTCCATCTTTCTTTAGAACAGGCATAATATTTGCCACCTATTTTAGATATTTTACCTTTTTTAAGAACCTAATATCTATCTACTTTGCACTTTCTCTTTTATCATTAAGAGCATCTCCAGCTTCATCCTTCTAAACTTTTATTGCACTAGTTTACACTTCGATTTTAATGGAAGCCTATGCACTACTATGTTCATATCCAATCCTTGCATATCCTAGTATGACCAAGCAAATACATCCTTAGACTCCTTCAAGAGGACAACAAACTATTCCTGAGTATATGAAGATATTATAGTCCAAATTTTGACTTCTATTTACACTCTTTAGTCCCCAAATTCACTACCTCTAGAGATTTTTTTTGAGGTATGATTTGTCTCCCCTCTTGTTTGATCAGTCTTACTAAATCTAACATTAATTCATAATCTTTAGAACTTTCATGGAATATACTTTATCCTTATGAAATGATTTATCGAAATCAATCCTCATGGAGTCAACCTTTCTTTCCATGTCTCTTATGTCAAGATACCTAAGAAAAGTTTAAGCATTAAAGTTTTAGGAGCATATATATCAAGACATTACAAATTAAGATATATTACGATTTTAATATTGTTGGTTTATTCAAAAAAAGGTAATCAATCAATTCAAGAAATTAAGTAGTTACAAGCAAATAAAGACACATGGATATAAAAATGCATCATGCTTATTATTTATTTAACAATGATAATAAACTAAGCCTAATATAGAAAATCCTTAAATATTGTTGGGTTTAACATTTAGGGTGGAGTCTTAGTAGTCATTAAAGAAAAGCCTACAATCTATAAAAACTCAATGTCATTTTTAATTTGGGGATCATAAACGAAAAGAATACCCAGCTCCAAGTTTTACTCTACCATCAATAGAGATATTGAAGCTCTCAAAGGCCTCCTTCAGCAAAACTAAGACCTCTTGCAAGTAGTTTTCCTTGTTCAAGTCCAGATAACCTATAGAATGAAAAACATCCTAAAGAGAAGTAGAAGTCTTTTCATCCATTTTCAACACTCAACCCAATTTCCTAGCCATCATTCTGTCTCTAGACCTCTCGACTAATTTTTTCTTTAAGCAGCATTTAGTTTATAACCCAACTTATTCTTTCTAACCTAATTGACCACTGTCGAGGTTCTAGTCATTCCTTGCAGATGCTTTCCTAATTTACCAACTTGGCAATCTTTCTCAATAGTCATCTTTAATCTTATCTTGGAACTTCAAAATAAATGAGGTTGAATAAGCAGTAGCCCTTTCTATGGCATTCATAAAATCAAAGAACTTAGAGAAAGGATTAAGAATCTCCTTATCATGATCTATATAAGGTGCATTAATAGATGTAACAACCATAATGTCTACTTCTACATCGATGACAACCACCTTATCATCCATAATAAATTTTGACTTTTGGTGCAACAAGGAGGGAGCTACCCTTATAGAATGAATAGAGGGCCTAACCAACAGATGTTTGCATGATAATGCAATGTCAATCACCCGAAACTCCACTTTAAAAGTATACAGGCTGATTCTCAATGGAACCATAATCATACCAACCACTCTTACCTAGTCCCATCGAAGGCACTGACAATAATATGACTACTCTCAATGTATAAAGCATCAACCAACATCCTCTTTAGAGTGACTAATGATAACACATTCAACATAGAACCAATATCAACCAACACCCACTATAAAGTATATCCCTTACAATCGACAGTGATGTACAAAGCTTTCATACTACCTTTTCCTCCTAAAGGAATTTCGTTATCACTGAATAAAAAAAAGTTGTTGGCTAAATATGTTGTTCGTTAATCAACCTATTTTATCTATAGAAATCTTGTGCACCATATATGCCTAATTTAAGACCTTCAGCAAAGCCTTTGTATGCGATTTTGAGTTCAACAATAGAGATAGCATTGACATCTTAGCAGGCTATTTGTTCAACTACTCCATAATGCTATACTCACCATGCTCTGTAAACTTCAAGAACTCTTTAGCTTTTCATTCACTCATTGGCTGCATCATTTCCCCAAAAATAGTATCTACTACCATTTTTGGTTTAGCACTATTTTCTTTAACAACCACAGATTTTCCTTTTTCAACAATAGGTAAAGCAAAACACCTCTGACTCCTAGTAATGTGATTCACTCTTGTCATAGCATCAATTGAAAGACTTGGTTCTTCAGATATCATAGTATCAAACTCATAGTTCCATGAAACTATTTTATCTCTCTTGTATGTAAATAGAGTGGGAACCCTTAGGACTACTTAAGGAAGAGCATCGTTAATGTGGCACTGATAGTGGACTCTTCATAGTAAATAACCATTGGTTTACTGATTCCATATACAACCATCGTAAACCACCAACCATATCTACTAGCTCAACTATTAGCTTTTACGGTTCCTTTTAAAATTCTCTCTCTTTATTATCTATTAGCTTATGAATAACAACTCTAAAACTAGCACATTCTTGTAGCTCATGCCCATTTGTACCATGAAACTTGCAATACTTCCCTAGACTATCTACTGGGATTAGTTTTTTCAAAATCACCTTAGCTCTTGCCAAAGCTTCCAAACCACCTTCAAAGGAGTTTACACCTTATCTACCCTTATTTTAATCTTTCATCCTTTGTTCAGCATCACCATATTCACTTTAGGCTTGGTATGATTAGGAAATGGATTTTTAGCAACATTAGGACCTAGTCTAATTTTAAATTTTAATTCTTCAATGTTAATAAGGCCTTAAACCTTTCTTTTGAATGCCAATAATTCTTTATCGAATAACCGTGTGACCCCCATGATACTCACATGTTGCATTGGCATCATACCATTTTGAGAAAAAAGGTTGTAAGGGTGTGACATAAATTAGTGATATCAATTGTCCCTGAAGCAATTGTGAGTTTAGGTCATGATAAAACATTAGGATTGGGCTGAACTATTACCTATTATAAGTTGGTCCACTAGGTCTAGGGTCATTCATGGTGTATGTTATTCTAAGTACTTTGGTTACTACTTTGTGAGTGCATGTATGTTGGGCTCTAAGTAGTAGTGTATACGAGTTGGGAAGCAAAATGGTAAGAACTTGAACTTGGTCTGGACACTGGTGGCAATACAAATAGTAAGGTACAAAGTTCATGGGTGCATAATTATCAATGTTAACAACATTAACTTTATTCTCTTTCTTTTTCCCCAAGACTGGTTTCTTACTTCTCTAAAATTCCCAACATGACATCTTGTCACTTTTTTTTGCACTCTTAATTATTTCTCTAGATAGCACCATATCCATGAAATTATTAGTGGAATTGCCAACCGACCTCTCATAAAATAGAGCCATCAAAGTACAAATGAAAATAATTGTTATCATATACTCTATTAAAGGAAGAATCACCTATGTAGCCTCCTTCCTCTACCTCTAAGTATATTGTCTAAAACTTTTATTAGACCTTTTCTCCATATTTCGTAGTGATATCTAGTCGGGTACCCAATCTATAACATGTTTGTACTATTCTAAGAAAACACGGACCAAATATGACTAAGTCTAGATCCTAGCTTTATCCAATCCAATATACCATCAAGCAGGAGCATCGGTCAAGCTATTGAAAAAAATGTATCAATAACTTCTCATTCCTTCCGTACCCTACCATCTTATGGCAATACAGTCTAATGTGAGCATATGGGCACGTAATACCATTATACTTTTCAAACTCTAATGTCTTAAATTTTTAAGGAATAACCAAACCAGACACCAAGCCAAACTCTTTTGCATCCACCATTTTAAATTTATCTATTTCCTCTATGGCCCTCAATCTCTTCTCTATAACTTGTATCTACATCTATTTTTTTAGCATGCTTAGATGCTTCTGTCATAAGCCTATCCAACTCGACAAACTCATCAAGGTCAAGGACTAATAGATCTGCTGGAGTAGACTTTAGATTCAACCCCTTACTAATAATCACTCGGCAGTGGAACTTTAGGATGCCCATACATCATAGGCATAATTCCAACAAAGGGCATGGTTTGAGACACCTAGACTAAAGCCATTAATTTTTATACCTTCGTATCAAATCATAGAATCAATACATTTTCCTTTAGGATCAACTTCCTCAGCTTGAGAACTTGAGCCTCCTACTTGTTTCTTTCTTTTGGTAGCTAATGTCATCAACTCCATGATTTTAGCTAGTTGTAACCTTAGTTCTTTTTTACCCTTTATCATTCATTCCTAAACTTCCTGCACCTTATTTATCCTAGATGTAAAATCATTTTCTATATTTCTAATGTGAGACCAAGTATTATATCTTCAATGAATAGGTACTTTTACACTTTTCCCTACGTTCATATTTTTTTACTTAAAGAATGACACCAGATTTAGAATCCCATATTATGATTATTATGCATGCTATGACATGAATGCAAATGCACGCATGCAAAAAGAATGAGTTAGTATGAATGCAATGACATGAATTTTATGCAAACGTATTAAAGGCAGTGGCTAAGGCAACATCTCTAATATAATCCAATTATTACATCTGAAAAATCTGAGTTAATGCCTGTTGGTTCGTAGAAAATAGTCTAAGTACATCCATAAAAGAAATCCAACCAAAGCTAATTTTGTCCATCTATCGGGACCATGCTTAGCTTCTATTCTTCTCCCTTGATAAAAACATTGAGTATCGTGGGAGATCCAGGTTCCACCTTGACATTATTCTTAACCTATAATCAAGTGAGAGCATAATCATTCTTCTTTTGGCTCAGTAACAGACTAGTTGAAAGCTTGACTACTTGTTTTACATGTCTATTGGCTCTACCTCTCCATAGGTCCACTTTTTTAATCAATTATGTTACCTCAGAATCATATTCCTTAGACAACTTACTGACCCCGATACTAAGCCTGAATTATTTGTCATTCTGATGTAATTCATCCATACCTCGCTTAGCATCATCCTTCTTGTTACGAAGCTCTTTCAATTGTCGTTCATAGATAACTTGATCATACTTTAACTACCCACTTTTAGATTCTATTCCTATTCCTTTGACAACTTATCGACCCCAACAGCAAACCTGAATTATTTGTTATTTTGATGCAATTCATCCATACCTCGCTTAGCATCATCCTTCTTATTGCGAAGCTCTTTCAATTGTCGCTAACAAATAGCTTGATCATACTTTAACTACCTATTCTCAACCTCTAATCGAGCAATCTCTGACTAAAACACTGTCAACTCTGACTCAAATTCTTTCTTGAATAATTCAACCTAAGATAATGACTCTCGCGTTAGAAGAACCATATATTTGTCCAAAAATAGAATAGTGTCATTGACCTTACTATCTCTCCAAACCTTATAAGCTAGAGCTGTATCATCTCGATACTGAGCCAACTATATGCGATAGTTCTCTTTCCATTCATTAGCCACGATTTATGTTCCCTTTATATAGCCATCACTTTCATACGTAAAATCAAACTCACCTAGATCATAAGTCGAAGGAATGAATAATTAAGACTCAAACTACCTTTGGACTAACAAAGAAGCATAGTCGAAACAACTCAAAATGCCTAGCAATAGTACCAACATCGATATCCACATCAGTACAGCATAAACCAAGAAAACATCCATGGTGCTCTTTATGTAAATCATCCTTCTTTATGTTCTGAAACACTAACACCTATTGATCTTTGATATCTCTCTTCTAATCCTTCTAAAAAAACTTGACAATAGGTGAGAATGACCTAATACACATTGGATATTGGCCTTCATGTCTTTCCAAATGTGACTATGGACCTATATCTATAGCACACCCAAGAAATTTGTTTTTGATTTTCCTTTCGCAAAAGTTTAAAAATTGTATTGTTTCAGCTAGAATCACCATAGCTGGGTTGATATTGTGCCTTAACCAATCAAAAAAGTCAAACACTACTACATTAATACGCTCATGGGTCATAGGGAATACCACCAATCTATAAATAGCCAATGAAAAGATACAATATAATTCAAATATTTAGAGCGATCTCAAAAATTTTATTTTCAGGCTTAACAACCTTTTGGATTCAAAGAGACTTTATTTTGGTATTAGTGTACGTGCTTTTTAACTAGACTCTAAAAGACTAGTCTTGTCGATACATGGTCCTAATTTAGGGCACCGATTCCTTTTAAGACACTTTTCTAAAGGCCAAGGTATCATGATATTTCTAGTATCACATTAGTCATCAATCCGACAGCATAATGGTGTGTTTAAATGTTTTCGACATTGTAACATTCAAGATTCAAAACCCTAAGGTGTCCGTTCACCTCAACTCGATTTTATTTTTCAAACTTGTTTTAACCATCAATCGGATAGCCAAACAGCGAGTTATAATCAAATATAAATGTAAACTCATATCGACAAGACAATAAATATCCTAAGTGATGAAGTTCATTTAACACCAATCGAGACTCAGAATAGAAAAAACATAAAGCGAGAGAAGGTTAAAAGTGTTTCCCAGTTGTACTAAACTTTAGGTTCTTCTAGATTTTTGGGTATTGTTAACTGAGTTTGGCTTATATGCATATTATATGCATATTTAAGACAAACTCTAATGCATGCGGTCCTCAAATCATTCCCTTGCTTGATAAGGATAGTCGAGGTAACCCAAACCTAGGCCCTTTTTAGGCTTGGCAGAATGGGTTTAATCTAGCTGAGCACACTGCTCATGTTTATACAGATGAATCATAAAAACAAGAGCAATGCATACCAAGAGCAATGTTTATACATATCTTGATTTGTTTTTCTTCTATCTCAATCATATGTGTTCAATCATAATCCTCTTTCTATTCATTAAAATCAAATTAGCAAAAAATGCATCTGAAACTTTTATTAAGACTAGCTTAAATTTATAATCGATACAAAAAAAAATCATTTCAAAAAGGAAAAATTCCACAAAAATGATTGACTCCAAAAATACGCACTTATTGACTCCATTTTTAGTATTTTTTTTATCAATTCTGACTGCATTTAAAAGAAATCAGAACAATAGTACACTTAGACTAAATTAAAGAAAATCACAATTTGGAAATTATAGTTAACTTTATTTAATCCAACTTGGAAGCTTTAGTATGAGTCACTAGGTTCCTTTTATAATACACTCTAGACCTATTGAACACTAAATATGACTTCCTAAATCAATTCCAAAACATTAGAATCCTTAAAATAATATTCATCAAACTCAGAGAAAATCAAAGCAGGGATAGATTTGGCCTTTCTAGCTCTCCAAATTTATTTTGGATTATTCCTATCATATAAAATTACCAAATCAAATTTTAATGAATGTTGACTCACTATACTTCAACCTAAAATATTCTAAAAATGTTAGAAAATCATTTTATTTTCAAGTGAATGTTTTAATTGGACACTACTGCATTACACAACATTTTCGACCAGCCTGCCTTCTGAATTTTCTTCCCGATTCATTCGAAATACCCACTAGACGAGCCATACATGCTTAAGAAGCTTATTCATTTTAATTTTATCTAAAAATATATGAAAATACAGAAAGATTATTATCCTTATCAAAACTAGTTCATAATACAGATCAAGCATTTAAACAAAGCCATGTGAACAACTTAGGTTCCAGGATGTATTCATATGATCACAAAATCAAATGTTTCAATAGCTTACTACACAGCCTAATCAATGAGAATTATTAGAAAAATACTAAGAAAAAATTTATAAAGCCCATAACCTAATCAAAATATATCTTTTTTATAAGACTACTGTGCTAGACTGTAATATTAGCTTTGACAGAACTTGTGACATGAAAACTTTTGTTGTATTTTTAAAATATATTTTAGGACATGAGGAAACAGCAAAAACCCTTAAATGCCAAGACCTAGAAAAATGTTTTACGACATAGGTGATCTACTTCAAAGTCATGTGAATGTCTTTGATTTTATTGCTTTTATTCATTATTATTTATTCTCGACAAATAAATGGCACACCAATACCACTCAATTGTATACCAGCACCTAAATGACACCAAACAACACATTTAGACTCATCTAAACATTATGATTCACATTAATGCTCACCAAGTTTTAGACTTGGTACCTAAGTGACACCAAACAACACATTTATACTCACTTAAACGTTACTAGTGACTTACATTAATGCTAACCAAGTTTTAGACTCAACCAAGCATATTTAAACACAAAAATATATTTATTTTGCACCAAATCAGCTTTAATTCAAGTACTTTATTTAATATCCCTAAGCTATTCATTAAAGGGCTTAATAAACAAAACCAAACCTTGATTCACTTATTAATTAAGTGAACCAAAGCTTGCTTTAAGGGGATCTCTTTTTAAAAAATAAGGTTTTATCATAATCTAAACACCCTATCATGCATTTTATCACATACATAGAATACTAACCTATGGTTCTAATAACTAACCAACAACAACCTAATCTAAACACATCTACATATCTGAATTCACTTAAGCTAATCTAAACATCAATTTTTCATCAATTTCTCATAAATAACAATCAAGCACAAGAAAACAAGCTTGGATTCAATTCAATCAACATGCTTAACAATCAAAACATGCTTTCAATCATTTGAGGTCATCAATTGAACATGTAAGCTTCTAATTCATTCAATTAAGATAAATTTTAGCTTATAAATGTTCAACTCCACTTAGTTCGTCTAAGTTTTATCATCAAACATCAATTATGCAAAGCCTAGGTAAACATACCAGGAAACCACCATGGCCAAGCCTAGTAAAGGATTTTTCTCCTTATTCGAATGTTCTTCTTAGTTCAAGAAACTATGATTTCATTATTTGGCACTAGATTCAAGTTCTATCTATTTAGATTTTAGTTTAAATTAGATCACTCTAGCTCAAACTAGCAAGATCATTCAAAGTTAAATTAATTACGCCTAAAACTAAGCTAAGCTAAGTTAAGCAAACCCAAGAACAAGGTTTCTATCATGTTCAAACATCACATTAAACTAGAAAATCATGATTTCATCATTTAAACTTCAAGATTTTAGCTTAACATCGTTAAGCCCTAGCTCAACTAAACTTAAATCATTAAATCCTAAGAAACTAGGTTGGTTAAACCTAGATCTAAAGATCTTCTCTAGTTCAAACACTAGGTTTAGTTCATTAGACATGATTTAAGCTAGATTTCAAAAATTAATCATGTGATTGTGCTTTAAACAATAAGAAATCAAGTGAATCATAGCTTAAATCAAGATGCAAACATAATATCATCATGAATCATCAAAGTTGAACACTAGAGATCATGAAATAAGCTTGTTTGAATATCATGCAAGCATGGATAAGCATGAATCGGTGATGAAAATCATGAAATTGTAATGAAATTAAGAGAAAAGATAGAGATTGTACCTATTCCAAGCTAGATTTACCTTTTAAATTCATGAAGAATATTCTAGATTTTTTAAAAAATTTTTAAGTGTTGAAAAGTTATAAAATATGGCTAATCACCCTTATTTATAGGCCTTGAAGTTTGAGATTTAAGTTTTAATTAAGCTTAGTCACTAACCTCCAAACCAACTTAGGGGAAATTATATTAACGCCATTAATGAATAAATGAACAAAATTGGTACATTTTGCACATGTTGGAATTCATTCAAGGCTTAGTTCTTATACAATATAGGTATAATTTTTTATTCCATCTAATTGACGATGATTTGTCTATGTAAAAGTGCAATTGAATGTTCCTATAGTAAAAATGTTTCCTAATGACTCTTTCTAGAAAAATTTGAAATTTTCTATCTTGGATCTCTCGGATCAAGCCCTCAAGAATTCCTAGCTTTCTAAATTCTTAAGGTCCTTTTATGACCTAGTCCTAAGTATACCTTCTTGACCTAAAGTCCACGTTTAATTTCATTTTGGTGTAATCAATTTTGAAATTTGAGTTGTATAACTCTTTCAATTTCAAAATCTAACTTTAGGCTAAAAAGTTAACCTTTTACAGTTGACAATGCCTATAGTTGACTTTTGTCACTAGGTTGACTTTTGATTTAAACTTCTAAAACAAGTCTTTTTTTCATTCAAATGACCTCAATAACCACTCTAATCAACTTGAGAAAACATATATTCGTCAACTTTGACACTCTCAAATTTTTGAGACCCAGGTCTCGATTTTTTAAAATCTGACACTAACCCCTTATTACATTACATAAAACTTATTAAAACCAACTAGAACCTTAATTAGACCCTTCTATCATCTATAACTTATTGGAAAAGATCTAAAACTAGAAAATTCCACCTAACCTCTAAGACCTGTAAAAAAAATCAATTAGGGACTAGGGTAAAATAAGGTGTCTATTGTTGCTTACAAAATAAGTACCCTTAAACTTCTTAACAATGGTTTTATTACCTTGGGAAGAACTAGAAATAACTCATTTCCTATATTAGTCTTGTGCAAATGTTCTATAACATTAGCCTTTACTTCCATAGGATGAACTCTATGCCTTCTTTATAAACCATAGTTATCCTCCTCGATTCTTACCTAGATGATCAAGTCCTCCAAGTTCATCTTCTTTCACTTGTACTTAAGAGAGTTCATGAAATCCTTCCATGAAGGTGGTAGTTTCTCTATCAAAATGGTCACCTAAAATGACTCACTGAGATTAATACTTTTAGTATTGATTTAATGGAGGATCAACTGAAATCATGGACTTGTCTGATCATGATTTTAGAGTCCACCATCTTGAAATCCAAAAGCTAACAACCATAAATTTTTCTATGTTGATTTCCTAAGTTTTGTAATTCGAATCTATGGATTTCTATAGCTCTCTTGTTGTTTTAAGAGGCATATACATGTTGTATAACATGTTATCCAATTTATTGACGATATAGTTCTTGTATAGAAAATCATATTATTTCCATGCATCCATTGAAGCCATAACCATAGCATTTATTTCTCGTTCTTGAAGAACTAGTGTCTTCTTCCCATATGAACCTAGCTAGATTCAAAGTGGTCAAATAAAACAGCATTTTTTGCTAAACTTTTTGAGTTTTTCACCATGTGTAGCATGTGGTAGTATTGGTACTATAGGCCTACTAGTATTTCCAGTAATGGATTCTACATCTATTATTTAAAGTTAACTGGATCAACTTAGTAGAATATATTAAACTTGTTATAAAAAACATGTCCAAATGTACCCTAAATATAATAAAACAAATACTGATCACAAATACAAACATTTGCATACAAAAATAGATATGTATGTATATAATCACAATACATATTTGAAACAATATTGAAAATTATAAATAGAACATATAATAAGTTAGATAAAGGCAGTATCAAAAAATACACTATCAAAAAATATGGTATCAAAACAAAACAAATATTGATTAAACAGAAATCAATTAATACAGGAAACCAAAGTAGTTTTGAATAACACATTTTATATAAATGGAATAAAATTTTATTAGCAAAATTATGCAGGATAAAAAAAACTAATAAGAACAAAATATTCTATTAAACATATGAAAAGAATATATATAAAACTAAGAAAACTATATTCTTACTAAATAATATATATAAAAATCGAACAATAAATTGGCAGCCAGTACAAAAATACTATTTCACGGATGAAAATTTCATATTACATATAATGCAAACAATCTTAAATATAGAAACATTAAGTGTATGATATATACACAAACACACACACATGCACAATCACAATATAATAATGAAGATGCATAAGACAAGCAATATTCAGTAAAAAATAAAACTATCTAATCTAAGTAAAAGGAATAAAAAACATAAATATAAAAGAAATTGAATGCAAAGAACTAATACTAATAATTAATATAAACCAATATGCAGTATTGAACATAATACAAAAATAGTACCATAAAATTATAAATATTTTCTAAATAGTCATTTCAAGATTGTTACGGATTATGTGTACAAAGCATGGTAGTGGGTTTCGATTCCTTAATGACAGGGAATCGACTTTCAATACTATTCAAGAAAGGTGTCGATTCTAAAATACAAGGGAACCAACTTTAATTTAGAAATATACTTCCAAAACTATAAGAAGATATAAAATATATAAAAGTAAGAACAGATTATGAACAGCAATGGGATCAGTTCCAATAACAACAAGAAAAGTTAAAAAACAGTCCTAATATTCTGCAAGCATGAAATATAAATAAAATACGTATGGAAAAGATGAAAGCAGTAAGAAATAATATAGTCTTGGAGATTTTGTTAAACACAAAATAAAAAGATCGAGCCAAGGTAGAACCTCTGACTAAAGGTGACAATCGGGTGAGTTCGAGTGGGCTCAGATCCTGCTATCTTTGAATTTGGATTATTTTTTGAGCTTGGATTTATTTTAAATTCAAATCATCTCCAAGCTGGATAATTTTGGATTTGAGTTTTTTTTAAGTTTCGGTTATCTCGGGCTTGGACCATTTTGATAAGGGCTTTTTCAAGTTCAAATGATTTTGGATTTTGATCAATTTGAATTCAAGCGAGTTTAGATGAACTCAAAAAAATTTTAGAATTTTGTAAATAATAAATAATTTTTTTAGTTTTGATTATAATAATTAATTTTACTTTCAAATAGTGACAAAATTATTGAAATTAAAATTTTATAAATTAATACGAGTTTTTCAAGTTTTGGCTATCTCAAGCTCAAAGCATTTTGATAATGGCTATTTTAAAGTTCAAATGATTTTGGATTTAGATCAATTCAAATTTGATGGGCTTAGACAAATTCAAAAAAATTTAGAATTTTGTAAATTATAAATAATTTTTTTTAGTTCTAATTATAGTAATTAATTTTGCTTTTAAATAGTGACAAAATTATTAAAATTTAAATTTTAAAAATTAATAAGTATTTATGTAAATATAAAAGCATATAAAAATTTTATTTATGTGTTACATATTAATATATTGTATTTAACATTATCTATAACTTTAAGTATAAGATCATTTAAGTTGAAATAATAGATAACTAAATAAGTACGATATATATATATCTACTTGCGCCAAAAATCAAAAAATAATTTGTATATTTTGATATTTCTTATTATTTTACAATGATTATATACTTATAATTTTTAGTTTTAATGGTATTTAGTATTGATATAATTAATAATTATGTAAGAATTTTTTTCTGTTTTATAAGTGAGCTAAAATAATTATAAAATAACACTAAATAAGGTAAATGGCAAAACTCATTGGTATTTAAAACAAAAATCATTAGAATGAAATATGTTATAAATAAACTCATATAATATTTACATATATAACTTTTACTCTCAACTGAATAACTAATTGGACTCTTACTTTCTTAATCCCATAATTTTTTATTTTTATTTTATTTTATTATATTTTTATTCTAATTATTAATAACATTTCAAGGTTGCATTTGGAAATTTGGATTTCAAAAATGGATTTGAATTTCAAAAATAATGTAAATTGTGCAATTAAATATATTAAATATAGCATTCATGATTATTTTTCAAATTCATGAATATGCTAGATGTCTATTTAGTGGTGAATTTGAAATACTTATAAATATCTGTAAATTTAAAATTAATGTTTTTATATTTTTCAAATATGAAATCATAAATAATTATAACTGATTTAATCAAAATATATGAATGACATTCTTACAATTTAATAGCAAATGACATCTAAAGTTTCAAATTATACAAGATTGATATAATTTTAATATTTGATTTTATTTTTTATATAATAAGTAATTTAATCAATTTATAACTTTTAATTTAATTGTACTTTTGTTATTATATGAACTTACCTTTTATTATGGGGATTTAAAATTTATAAAATTATATCTATATCACATATAATGGAGTAGAATTTATTTTTGGATAAGATTAGAAAAGTTTATGAAAAACTTATTTTTTTATTATTGAAAATATTTTTGATATCTCATTCTTCATTAATGGCAAAGGATATATTGATATTTTAGCTATTATTATTACTTCAAAATTAATATGTAGTATGGGTGTGAGGGTTATCAATAAAAGGAAAAATTGTCTTATACAAAAATATTTAAGAATCAAAAAACTTTATTTGTTTGATTTTAAGAATTGAAAATTATATTTTATTTAAATATATTTTTGTTTGAATGTTATATTGTTTAATTTAATTATTTACTTTTTTAATCTTCATCTATTGATTGACAAGATAGTATTCTTATTTGCAAGTAAATTTACTTTTATTTGTTTGAAACACCAAGAGAAATATAATTTAAAGTTAAATTTGTTAACAATGTCATTAAAATTACATAACATTAAATTCAATCGTATATTGAAATTATAAATTTTTTTTTGTATAATTGACTATTATTGTAATAAAATTAAAATTTAAATGTGGAATAAACATATTAATTTATTTTTATGACTAATTGTTATAAATTTAATAATGATAGTACTAAAAAAATATTTGATTTATATTTAATATGTTTCAAATAAATTTTATTTCATAACCAAATTTAAAGATTCACTATTAATTACTTTGATTGATAATACATTATTAAATATATTATATAATAATAAATACTTTTCATAAATTAAATATTTTTATTTACAAAAAAATTAATCATTTATTTATTTATTTATGCTTTTATTTTTTAAAAAAATCATATATTGTAATTAGGGTTTTTTCAGTTCTAAATTTGGGTTTTTATGTGTTTTGGATTGATCTTCTGTTTAGGTTTCGAGTCATGTCCGTTTCAGGCTTTTCTTGGTTTGAATTTTTTCAGTTTGAATTTTGTCACATTCAGATATTTTTAGGCTTGGGCCTTTTACTTTTAAGTCAACTTGAATAGGATCATATTAGGTTTTGAGTAGGCTCGGGCTGGCTTTTGTGTTCAGGCTTGCTTGGCTAGCTTCACCTCTAACCTTAAGACAATTATTGCATGTCTCTCAGATGCTAAACAGTTTTCACAATTTGTCTCCTAGTTCTCTTCAATCTTATTGCAATTGGCAACACTTACCAATAGCAACACGGTGAATAGGAAGACAACTATATATCTTTCTCAATAAAAAATTGAATGAACCATAAAGGAAAAGGCTTCCGAATTTTCTCCAGAAAAAAGAATAAATAAATAAACCTAAAAATTGTTTTAGACAACTTTTAAATTAAAATTTCAAATAGATAGAAATTTTGCAAACATTTTAAATTTTGAACAAATAATTGGTCAGATAAGTACATGTCTTAATTTAACCTTCTTTGTTAGTCGGGTTGGGCTTAAAAGTTGTTAAAAAAATAGGCTCCAAAAAGATAAGGCCCACTCCATATTTAGGCCCAAGCTAGAGCTTGATTCAATTCAATACATGTGTGTGGTCCAACCAAACTTGTATAGGCCTCAAACTTATACAAAAGTTTTGGTGCCTCTCAGGCCTAACCCTACCTTAAAATCGAGCCTATGTAAATAACCTACATAAGCTTATAAGTTTCTTATCTAGGATTCCATTCCAACCAACTTCTTCCTTTTTGAAAGGGCACCTTAAGATTAATTTTTCATTCACTATGGACAGAGGCAAAGCTAGCCAAGTTCTTTTAGGTGTCCAAATTAGTGTAGCTGGTATTTTATAGTATCAATCAATAAGGTCGGTATGTACTAGTTTTAAGGTAGAACAAAATGGTATCAATAGCGAGTTCAGCTTTTGTAACGGTCTATACTAGTCATATTGACCTATATCGTTTAGTGTCTGTATGTATCGATTGGTAAAAGATTTTGATTTTTTTCATTTTACTTATTTGATTTTTAACTAATTTCTAATGTTTTTCATGCCTTGATCATTTCTATTTTTTCATAATTACATTATAAAATAAAATATTTGATTAATAGGCTATTGCACCTAATTAATAATACTTTACTATATTTTTAAATATATTATATTTATTTATTTGATGTTTAAAACTTTTTGATATTAAAGATACATTAAAATTTTTATTTGTATATAAACATATGTAAATGTATAGAATGGAGAGATATCTATATAATATGTATCTATTTTATTAAGGAACTAGAAATAAGCTATTAATATATAAATATATCAAAAAAATTTAAAAAACCCAATAAACCTAAAACAGTATGTCGAAACACATTAGTACCAATATATACCAATACCAAAACAAAAATGATATGCCCATTGGTATGGTACTGACTTCCTTCAACCAAATATAAAGACAAAAGAAAGCTAAAACTTTTTTAAAATTAATATACTCATCTTAGTCAATAATCACTACAAGAAAAATGTGTTTTGACAATGTTAGAAGTCATCGTGAAATGTCAAATTGTTTTTGCTAAAAACTTTTTCGTTACTGCTAGTAGTTGCATGTACCTTAGTTGTTAAAGTATCCGTAACAACTTTGACCAGCTCAGAAGTCATTTTTAAATATGTTTGTTATAATGATTTTTGTCTGTTACTAAATATAGTACTTTTGACAACAATTAATGTGATTCTCTTAATATGTTTTAGCAACCACAAAATTGGTTACAAAATCCTTCAGACAACAAGAATAATTTGGTTATCGAAACTTTACATAACGATAATATTCTGTTTGTAGAAAGCTTCATAACAAATTATTTTAGTTGCCAAAATATTTACCTAACCAAATTATTATGGTTGCAAAGATTATTTTGCTCTTTGCAACCAAAATTTATTTGGTTATGTATCACATTGCGTAACGACTAAATATTGTTATGTAAACTTTATTTTTACATAATAATATTTTTATAGTTGCCAAATTTTTTATGTGAAAGGAAATCTTGGGCTCATGCTTATCGATACAAACATAAAAATTTAATTAGAATTAAACAAATAAATAACTGAATTTTCTCAGGATCTTAAAAAGAGATATACATATGATTTGATTGCAATTTTAAACATAGATCTGATAAAAATTATACTGGCTTAAAGACTCATAACTCTAAACATGTCGATCTCTAAACATAGGATAAGTTAATCATCACGATCTCTTCTAGAGGCCAAAAGCAGTCCAAGTATTCTGCCTTTAATGGTAATCTATGCAGATGCCTGTGGGAACCTTTATGAGGTCCTGTGTTCTTTAGAGCTAGCCAGAAAGCTTATCAAGCCCCAACAAAAAGATATATAGCCAACAGTTTAAATTTGAAGTGATCTAGGAATGATTCCCACACCTACTGCACCAAAAGAAAAAAAAACAGTTTTGTAAGAAGTAGGCGTTTTACATAGATCATAGTAAACGAATCCAAAAATCCTAATATTTGATTCCAATTGATTCCTCTATGACACAAAACTAATTTCTACCTTTGTTCAGTTAGAAACCATATTTATGCTAAGATAACCTTAAGGAAGTACATGGATTGCACCAACTCCTCAAGGAAGTAAGGAAGTTGGAGCCTAGTTTTTTTTTTTTTATTTTGGATGCTATAATACACCAAGAATCCTTAATTATATATACACATACATCTTAGGGTAGGTTAAGATTGACTGTTGGGTTAATTGAGCCCATTACTAACATACCTAAAATGTGGCACCACTTTGGAGTTTTTCTTGAAGCCCAGTTAAAACTATTTTAATTAGCTTATCCAAGATTGAGCCTTAATAGTAACTTATTAATACTTTAGCCCAATATCAGACTAGGGATAGCTATTTCATGTGTAAAGCCCATTAGCTAGCCTAATTTTGAGTAGCCCTCAACTAAACTCTCTTGAGATGATAATTAGGGATTTTAGCCCAACCCTTAAATTTACATGTTAGATAATTTATTCATAATTAAATTTCTAACCTAAGTGAAAGCAATTTTTACTTCATGTAAATAATAATAAACAATTATCAAATAATTATTTTATTTTCCAAAAATAATTATTTGGATTTATTTATTAATATCCTTAAAACCATGTCTACAAATAGACATTATCTTGATAATGCATTTTTATCTTTAGTCCCATATTAAGGCATCGCTAATTATTTTCATAAATCTAATTTATGTCTTAAATTATTCTTAATTGAACTTGTTTAATTAAATCCTCTTTATTATACCTTTAATTTAATTAAGTGACACAAAATTAAATCCCAATTTTAATCCAAAAGACCACCTTATTATGCTTGATCCATTAGGCTCCCTTTATAATAGTAATACATATAATTACCTAATTAAGTGAATTTATGTTTATAGATCAAGATTGACTTCTAGCAATGCATCATTGCCACTAGGTATGCAAAAAAGGTCAATATGACCTTTTTAGGAAACCTTTTAGTAACCAACCTTTTAGTGTACTTTGGTCTTCTCAGCAGATATCCTAGAAAAACCATAAGCATAGGGTTAATATCTACTCATGTATCAATCCATACTAATTCTTGCAGCTTATGATTAACTTTATGAATTTAGAAGAATAATTTCTCCTAAGTTTATCATGTGTTGGCCAACAACTTAATCAAATTAATCAAAGCCAAGAACAAATAAGATATGTCTATTAGCTATATTAGCTTTGAATTAATCTTAGTTTTTGGTATAACTAAAACTTAAGCTTAATTAGCTTGTGTTTAAATATTGTCAAGATTAGTATTTTTCCATGAAATATTTTGTAAACACTTTAAAAAATACTAAAAAGTGTTTTAAATCCTTCAAGCACTACAAAATGTGCTCTTAATACATATTTTTATATAAAATATTTTTTAGATAAGTTTTACATATTTTAAAGTCATGAAAAAACTTTTAAAATTGATTTTCATATGAATGTATCGATACACAATGTGTATGTATCAATATAATACTTGGCAGTAGCTAAATAACCTTAAAATGCAAAAATCACTGTTTATGTATCGAGACAAAGCATTTTGTATCGATACAGGACTGTTTATGTATCGAGACAGATCTTTCTATATCTATACAAGACTGTTTAAAGGTCATATTTTGGATCGTTCAACACAATGTATCGATACCCACTTAATTGTATAGATATAGAGGCATGGGGAACAATGGGAAATGACATTTTGAAGGCTCTAAAATGTTCCCAACGGCTATAAACATGATCAAGGGTATAAATAAGCCACTCCAACACCTCCAACAAAAAGAAAAACCAAGATAATTGTGCTTAAGGTCAAATCTTTTATCTTTTCCATCATTTTCACTAAGTAGTTCATCTTTATATAGGATTAATTCTTTCTATTTTTGTATTCTTTATTTTGTATCTTTAGATACATATTTCTCTTAAGCCAAAATTCTTGTAAACACCTAACATTTAGAAGTTTTATTTGTTTACACTCAAAGCTTTGCAAAAATGAGAGATTTCTACTTAGCCATTCAAAAGTAGAAAAAGTTTCTACTTAGCCTTTAAAAGTAGTGAGAGAAGGTTCTATCTTAGCCATAAAAGATAGGGGGTAGAGGCTTCTATCTTAGCCTTGAAAGATAGAGAGTGTAAGGGTTATACCTTGTCCTTAAAAAGTAAATAATTCAAGTTAGTGAATTGTGAAAATCTGAAGCGAAGGTCGAGGTAGAGGACGTAGGCAATTGAAGCCGATTCTCTCTAAATCTTTAAGTTTACTTCTCTTTCCCTTGTCTTTAATTGTTTATTTTTATTCACTAACTTGCATTCCAAAGTTTATTGTTTAGATTTTTTAATTTTATTTATCAAAGTTTTAATTTACTAAAATTTTATGAAATCAATTTTCCTCATTCTTGATTTAGTTCACCACTAAAAGGTCTAACAATTGGTATCAGAGCTTGTGTCTCATTCTTATAGGCTTAACATCCTTTAGCACAGATCCGTAAAAGACCAAGCAAATAGATAATGGTGATATTTTCGGTATGGGCTAAGAAGTACATTCAATCGTAAGGCCTCCTCTCTTCAACGGTGAAGATTACACGTATTGGAAGACAAGGATGAGGCTATTTGTCCAAGCAAATGATTATCAATTTTGGAATTTAATCATGAAAGGCCCACTCATCCCAATGAAGATGGTAGGTGATCTTGAAGTTCCCAAAGAAGAGTGGGAATGGGATGAGAAAGACACTAAGATGGCTCAACTCAATGCCAAGGCCATGCATACACTTTTTTTTGCATTAGGCCCTAATGAGTACAATAGGGTGCTTTTGTGTGACAATGCCAAAGAGATATGGGATAAGTTGGCTATCACACATGAAGGGACCAATCAAGTCAAAGAGTCTAGGATAAGTATGCTCACTCTTGATTATGAGATGTTCAAAATGAAACTGGAAGAGAGCATCAAAGAGATGTTCGATAGATTCACGGACATTGTAAATGGCTTGAAGGGTCTCGAAAAGATGTACTCGAACAAAAAGATGGTTAAAAAAATGTTCAATAACCTTCCTAAGTCATGGGAAGCTAAAGTGATTGTAATTAAGGAGTCAAAGGACCTTAATCTCCTTACCTTAGATGAGCTTATCAGATCGTTCCTCACATACAAAATAAAGATAAATCATGGAAATGAGCAACCAATAAAAGTTAGAGTTGCATTAAAGGCTTCCATGAGTGAGGAAGAGGATGAAGATGGTGAAGATATGGAGATGATCATATTTGCTAAGGAATTCAAGAAAGTCATAAAGATAGATAAGGGCAAATCATCCCAATCTAAAAAGGTTAACAAGGTGGTGTGCTACAATTGTAACAAATCGGGGCATATCAAATCCGATTACCCATTATTAAAGAAGAAGGAAAAAAAAGGCATTTGTAGCAACTTAGAGTGATAGTGACTTTTCTAATGATGATGACTCCAAGGAAGACCAAATTGGCAACCTTTGTTTCATGGCTCTTAATAAGCCCAAGGTAACCTCAAATTCTTTAAATTTAAATTCTTATATATTTGGTCAGTTACAAGATGTTTTTGATGATCTTGTAGTTAAGTTTAAGGAAATGAACTCTAAACACAAAAAAATAATTTCAAAATTAAAAGTTGAAAATGATTTATTATTGAAATTAAAACTTATTTTAGAGAATGAAAACAAAGATTTGAAAAATGATTTTAATGACTCCAAGCTAAGAATTAACATTTTAG
>JBBYHL010030364.1:0-10440 GCA_038381835.1 Adansonia madagascariensis
ACCAACTTTGCAAGGCCATTGTGTTTCAAGGGCTTCATCCAATTAATGTTTGCAAAGTGTCAATCACTCCACTAACAGACAGGAAAAACTATTTTACTAAAGCTTAATAACATGGATGTTGTTATTTGACTATGTGTCCCATTAACTAATCTGATTAGCTTAAAGACATACACCAATATCTCCCACTTGCACTTAAAGCAATCATATTGCTCTATGTGGAGTATATGTCTAATTCATTACTAACAATCTTTATTATCAAGTTATAAAACTGTTTGAATTACAATAAGACTTTGATTCCAATTATATGGTTCCATTGTCCTATAACTACTGGAATAAATTTAATTAGCCTAATAGCTATATTCCAAAACTTAATCATTTTCATAAGCCTTTGATGAAATGATTTGTTTTACGTCTCTTAGATATAAATATGTAAATTCTCTAGTTTGGAACTCATTCTAAAACTACATCCAACTATATGTAACTATAGTTATTACTTACTCATGAATATTAACTTTTAGTATCCCATGAATACTCCAACTAAATCTTATGTGTGCAAGATTTTTGCAAGGAATCTAATTTAGAACTCTTTTCAATTCCATTTGATTTAGGCTTTAACTTATTTAATTGATATAAGTGATGGACTGAGTTTATGGAATAAATCTACTATGATTTATTAAATAAGAAAATAGGATGGCATCTATATGCCAACAAAAAGAGATATATGTTGATAACATACTTCAAAGTAATATCCTCACATTTGGCCATAATGGCCAAAAACAAAACATCTAGATGTTCAACAATAAATCATAAAAGTTTCATAAACATTTCTAGATGGATCGGCAAGCCTGATCTACATCATCTGGGTTGCCTTCTTCATGTTGGCCCATCATTATTAGTCAATACTGTTGCAAGTTTATGGTTGAGAACTGAGTGACCATGACATAGAACAAATTCTATGATTTGCCAATGTTTCAAAAACATTAAGAAGGTAAGCTTTGATCAATATCTATAAGATTACCATTCTCATGGTCTATTTCACTATTCTTTTCATTTGGTTCTTAATATGTCTCACATATTTAAGTGCCAACATCTAGGTGTCATACCTAGATAAGTGAGCAAATCTCAAAACATGCCTATCTATGAAACTTCTATAAGCTTCTTACTTTGACAATGTCAGAGTATTCCTTGCAACCTCTACTTTTATTAGCACTCCAAAAGTATGGCATGTTTTCTTTTTATTTCATTTGTCTTTCTTCACAAGAAAGTGTAATGATAATACACAGATTATAATCTATGACATATCTAATGTGCTTAAGTCTGAAACACATACTATCATATAGGCCTATTGAGGCTATCTTTTGACATCTTGCTTAAGAGGAATATGGTTCTTAAACCTCTCATTGTAACTATCTTTATTATTGAATTATTCCAAGAAGGTTGATTGCCACTTGCTCATTTTAGAGTTTAGGTTCTTTACTAGTCATCGTCACAATGTGGCTAAATCAAGGTCATCTATATGAAATTGATAAGCTACCCCTAGCCAAGTTGACTTTCCTCGGATATGCCATTCGAATCTAAATTAAGACAATCTTAATATTGTGGGACAAGATAATAGAGTTTGGCCTAATTAGCTTATTGGCATCAATTACACTATGTAGTGAAACTTCGTAGTCATTTTTTACTTGTTTATATCCTATATGAATTCAGGACATATTTAATGTCAATAACATACATAAGATAATCATTTAGCCAAGTTTAAAACCAAAATGATTATTCCTCATTATTTTTACATAATTATAACCCTCAACTATAATATGAGAAGTTTAACATTTGAATCCTCTTAATAAGGTAGGATCCCTTTCATTCTTTCATAACCTACGGTTAGCCTAACAAGCCCTGTAAGAAGTAATTGAGTAGGTAACTTAGCTTACCAATTGCATCTCTATGCAACACTTAGATCAGTTAAGTAATAAACCTTTACCTAAATACATCATATGTATTTCACCTAAGCATTACCTCTAATGCCATAGGGTTAAGTTTGTAAGCATCTAGACAACACAGCTTTAGTTAAGTAAGACCCATCAATTATAACTCAAGTAGTTTGGGTAGAAGGAACCTTAGGGTTAACCTAATTATCGATAATGTGCCTCACCTTATTGTCAGGGGAAGTGCACACGATTTAAAAATATTTTCTTTCTTGGCAATAAAGCATCATCTCAACTAGAACTCTTCTTTTTTGACTCAATGGCGCAAGAAAGTACAAGTTCTCATCTCTTGATCATGAGTAAGGATGAATCGCTCATCCAACCCATCTTGGATGGCCATCATGAAATAGCCAATGCTTGAGTCACCCTTGATCATTTGGGTTAGGCGTGATCAGATGCCTATTGAAATCGATATTTTGAGCTACAAAACTTGACACATTGATTCCGTGATCTAAATGGTCCAAAGATTCAATGGTTGGGTTCAAGATTTGGTTGCGTACAAAGAAGTACCAACCTCCTGTGACACTTAAAGTTAGTACCTTTTAGTTATGTCTTAACTTAGTTTTGTTTTCCTTGATTTTGACTTGCTATTATTTCAATATAATTTCTTTTTAATACATGAATTTTTATAAAAATATAAACCTGGGTTTTGAAAAAAAAATATCCTATAAGCATCCTAGAGAGGTGGGAAACATAGGGATTTTTGGCTAAACAAGCTCCAAATTTAATCTTGAAATAGGATACTTCGTATCAAGCACTGGAGGCAAACTGACATGAAACATTGGCTTCATGATTTTCGAAAATGATTTGAAAATATGAATGCAAAGTAAACACCATAAAAAGAAACGTGTTAATAAGATGAAAAAAAGATAATATTGCATAAACTAAATCACAAAAATAATGGACAGTCAAAATGTATCTTATAATTGTCATCAGTTATCTAAGAATAACCAACTTGACAATTTGGAGATGTTTTTGGATTCACTTGTTACTTAAGGTGTAAAAACTGGGTTAGAACTTTGAAAAAGTCTAAAAAAAATCTAGGATGGTGAAAATTTGTTTTTTTAACAATTTTGAAAATACGAGATTAGAAAAATTTGAGAAAAATTGACTATTTCTTGACAAAAGGTGACATTTTAGGGTTTCTTGACAAAACCTACAATTTTTTATTTTAAAATAAAAGAAATGGGAGTTAAAAAAATGAAATTGACAAAATTTGGAAAGAAATGTTTGTGCCTTGATCCAAACCTAGGAGTTATGCATATCTTTTCGGCTCAGTGGGATTGGTCAGATTCATTTAGAGGCATTTAAATGCCATGGATAGGGAATTCAAAAGATTACTTAATTTTGACTAATGCTAAAAATAGGGGACAACATTATCTTATCTCTATTTTTTATTTTATTTCGGGTTTATTTAAAGGTTTTAAGGTTGTTTAAGGTATTGCTGGAAAGGTGACTCATTGGGGTTTAATTTTAAAATATTCCAAAAATTTCATTTTAGGAGGAAATAATTTTCAAAGTTAGGTTTGACTTGATACTGACAGCATGTGCAGGGGAAAAGGTGTAGCAAAGTTTGAAAAATCACTCTAGACTCATTTAGAATTGTTAAATCTCAAATAATACCTTTCTGGAAAGACAATTTCACAAGCTTTATAAGAAAAATGTTTTAAAAATTCAAAGATATCATCTAGTAGGCCAAAATGGCCCAACATAATGTAAATCACTAATTCCAGGGGTTCCAGATAACATTAGTTTGAAAAATCATAACTCCCACATTCAAAATGGTCCAAGGGCAAACGAGAAACTGTTGGAAAGCTAATTTGATGCTCTTTAAGGTAAAAATACCAAAAAATAAAGTGGCAAAATGAACCCAAACTCGATCAACTACTTGAGAAAACTTAAGCTTGAATCCCAACCAAACTCGACTTAACCAAAAAGTAATGGCCCAAACCTAGAAAACCTAAACCCGAAATGGCTCGAACCTGAAAAAACTTGAATCCAAACTTGAAAAAACCTGAACCCAAAAGAACTTGAACTCGAACATGAATTTTAATACTAAAAATAAATATGATGAAATTATAATCAAATAATTTTTTATAAAGCAAAAACTTTAATTATCAATTTACTAAATATTCTTTTAATAATTTAATTAAATATTAAAAACTTTAATTTATACTTTATATATGATTAATTTTACTCATGGGTCAGGTTGAGTTGCGACCTGAATTTTTTTAAAATCCTAAGCCCAGGCTCTTATTTAACATGCCTGACCTACTGTTTAAGCCAAAATTACTACTCGTCACATTAAAAAAATAGTTTTATTAATATTTATAAATTTTATATTAAATTAAATTAAAATATATATTATTTTAATTTAAAATTATTATTTCGAGTCAAGCTGAGCTAGTTTGAAACAAAAATATGAGAACTTGGGGCTTGGCCCAATTGGGCCAAGTGAAGGTCTACATATGATAAAATAATAATTTATCAAAAAGTAAATCAGATTATGAGCTTTGAAAACATTGTCAATAAAGTGTATTATCCATTTATCATATTTTTTTCAATTTAATTAGTTAAACTCATTAAGTATTGAGAGTTTATGCATGCTAGCAGTAAAATTTTAAATACTTCTTTGAGTATTATTCTTATTATTATTATTATTACCATTATATCAAATAATGAAAATTAGAGTCTGATAATAGTATAACAAAGTAATAAAGCAAATTAAAATGTATGAAAGCCACAATAGATAATACCATATAAAAATGAAAAAAATCATATGTTAAACTAGCAATTGGACCTGCCCACGAGTCAAACAGCTCGCCCAACCTAGTTAGCCTGGCACGAGCAAGCCCAAGTCTCAGATTTTAAGTTTCAAGGAGACTTGACCTAAAACAATATTTTTTTAAAATAAAATAATAATTCTTATTTAAATTTAATTATAAAATATATAAATATTAATATAAAAATAATTTTTTAATATTATGAACAGTGATTTGTGCTTAATAAGTGGGCCAAGCCAAATTTGACCTTAACCTTAGAATTGAAAATTTTTTCAGGCCACGACTGAGCCCATGGAATCAGACTAAGATTTTTTTCAGCTAGACCAAGCCAAATTTAGGCATGGGCTTAGAATTCAAAATTACGTAAAAGTGCTTACATTTAACATAAAATAAATAATGGTGTAAAACATATTTGAACTCAAACTCGACCTAAACCCAAACCCTAACTCAAAAAGGCTCAAACCCAAATTGGCTTGAACCAGAACAAGCTCGAACCCGAAAGAACCTAAACCCAATAAAACCTAAACCCAAAATAACCCAACCCAAACTCGCTCAAACTCGCCCAATTGCCACTTCTACCAAAAAAATTCTAAAAAAACTTTTATGATTCAAAAATGATTTTTTGAGTTATGACTATAGTGCTGCCAATGTGAAACAAGGGAAATTTTTTATTTTTCAGGCTTCCTAGAGCTAGACTCAGGCTTTGACATTTGAATGTCCATAATAGCAAGAGGTCGGTAACAATGGCTTCACAATCGCATTTACACATTCCTAGAATAGTTTGGGATAATGGAATAGCATACTATCCATGTCATTAGGAACGGGATCTAGGCAAAAAAATTGAGGCATAAACAACTTTAGACACTTAAAAAGGAACATTATATTTTTTTTTGAAAACATAGCATTTAGCCTAAACAAACCTTGATTCAAAATTGGAAAGCTTGATTTTTCCCTAAGATTGGAAAACTAAAAACAGAAAACCTTACGTTTATGTTAATCTCTATTTGTTGAAGTTAACATAGCCTTAACTTGGGGGTTCAAAAAAATAGATTTTGACAAACAATAAACATGGAAGGCATGTTTAAATGAGTAAAGATGATATTTAGACATGAAAATGATGAAAAATGTAAAGAAGTAAACAAGAAAATGCATGAGAATGTTAGTTTCATGAATAACATCAAGAGAAATGCCATAGAAATGATGTAAACATGCTTAGACAAAGAAAAAAGCTTGTTGGAATTTCAAAACAACATTAAAACATATTTTCATAATAAATCAAGCACATAAATATGGAAAAAATATGGTGATATGGTTAACAAAATATCAAAGATTCTAAGTCAACCATAAATGGGGCTACAAGATGCATGAGAAAGCTACGGTCATGGTCAGCATGTTAAGGCTCGCTATAATGATGAAAATACAAAAGCAAGTAAATGAAGGGAAAAAGATAGGGAATATACCCCAAAAGCTTTAAAGACTTTGTTGGTAATGTTGAGCAAGAAAGTCTTTCGACTTGTAACTCACTTTCTTACTTTCCTTTGCAATAAATTAGCAAGAAAAATAGCTAACAATGAGCTTAATGATTATGATATCAATAAAGGGGCTTTCTGAGAGGTCAGGTGATAACAATAGAGGGTTTTAAGAGGGTTTTTGAAGGGTTAAAGAGTGAGTTGAAAGAATGATTTTCTTCAAGGGTGGAGACTGATGTAAAATGCATCTGTAATTTTTTATTTGTTGAGTATATAGGATTCAATTTTGACCATCAAAATCCTAGCAAAGATAGACATTTAGGACATTTGTGATGTACAACATGCTGAGTCATTGTACCAAGGAGCAAGTTTTCATCATTTTATTAGTTGCTTTATAGCCTTGGCAGCAGAAACAAACCATAGATAAGATGACATAATGAGCTATGGCAAGCTTGCTCTTTATTCATTCATATTATAGCATGAAATGCCCTCATAACACGCTTAATGAACCATTAAAAAATGTTCTAACCCAATGTTTAAAGCCCAAAAATGAAGTCCACATGATTTTTAAGAAGTTATGTCTGCTATTGGATGATTTGTGGAGCCAAAGTCATGACTAAATTCGTGTTTTTAATATTATGGTGCAAAAGGGTGAAAATGACATGAATTAGGCAAAATACATAAGATGTATCGATACTTTATACAATACATATGGTTAATGAAGAATATACCAATACATTTCCAGAATGCATTGATACAATCACTTGTGTATTGATACATTTTGGCCAAAGTCAAATTTTATCTTTGAGACAACCCTATTGTATCGGTATACCTAGGTTAAAGAGGATTGTAATCATATATTTCCAGAATGTATCAATATAGTCACTTATATATCAATACATTTTGGCCAAAGTCAAATTTTAGCTACAAGACATCCTGTATCTATATAATTGGCTCATGTATTGATTCATTAACTTATGCATCAATACATTCCCTTTTTGTATCAATGCAAATAGTGGAATTTTGAATCTTGGTGCTGTAGAGGCCTTATATCGATACATGCAAGCAAAAATAAAGATTTTTCATACTTTTGGCCATCCAAACACCTTAGCTTAGCTAGGAATAATGGATAATTGACTTATGCTTGTTCATATAACCTCGGTGGCACCTCGAATAATGACCTTTGATGCCTTGAAAGTTAGCTCATAAAAAATGATATGCCCATAACTGCCCCTCTTTTATTGTTGCTGAGTATCAAAAAGATGGCAAAGACTAACATACACCATTTTATCTAGGTTATGCTTGATATTGCCTTATCTTCCTATGATGAAAATCCAAAATTAGTATAATGCCCGTGGCGTCAATTTTGATTTTAGCTAAAAGAGGAAGTTTGAATTTTTGAATGAAAAACCCAAACTGTGATCCTAACCTCGACCTATCACTAAGTTCAACTTAAAAGTGATAGAATGCCACTGCATCAAATCATGGTAGCAACATTGGACTTTGAAAAGATATTTTGACAAATTTCAGATGAAATACCTAGACTACGATCTTAGGGCTGACCTAACCCTAGGTTTGATTTAAAAATGGCAGAATGCTAATATACCAAATCATGGCCAACAACATTAGACTTCGAAAAGATTTCTTGACAAATTTTGGATAAAGGACCTAGATTACGATCTTAGGCTCAACCTATCACTAGGTTTGACTTCAAAATGATAGAATGCCGAAGTGTTGAATCATGGCCAACAACATTGGACTTTGAAAAGATTTCTTAACAAATTTTGAATAAAAATTGAAAGTATGATCCTAGGCTTGACCTATCCCTAGGTTTGACTTAAAAATGAAAAAAATGATAATGTGCTGAATCATGGCTAGCAACATTGGACTTTGAAAACAATTCTTGACAAATTTTGAATGAAAAACCTAGACTATAATCCTAGGCTCGACCTATCTCTAGGTTAAAAATGATAAAATGATAATGTGCCAAATCACAGCCAGCAACATTTGACTTTGAAAAGATTTCTTAACAGAGATTCTAAACATAAGCTCTTGACAAAAATGCCAATAAGCCGGATCATGATATCCTAGCTACATTTGAGTTTAAAAGCATTTATTGACAATGGTTATTGAAAAAGATTCTTGACAAAAGTTCCTGACATAAGCCAATTAGTTGAATCTGACCTATCAAAATCACTAGGCTTTTGACTTTTGATGATAGGGACCAACTAACCAGAATTGACCTACTAACGTCATTAGGCTAAATTTCTTTAATACAATATTGTAGACACCTAAATTCGTCTGGCCTGTCTATCCTTGAAAGTCCTAAATATCCAAAAATGAAAATGTAATGGCTACTCTAATAGAGGTCAACTTCCACCAGAGGGTTTTCACATTTTTTTAATTTTAATCAGTCATATGTAAATGACTGTACATGCACATGATGGAAAATATCATTTTTTTAGTAAAAAGGACAAATCCGCACAAGAAAAATTTTTGTTTTTGAACAAGTTCTTGACAAATTTTGGAAATTACCTTTGCAGATGATCTCACGGTCAATTTTCCTATCTGAAGAAATTTTTTGAGATTTTTTTAAAAAACTCAGGAAATTGGTGGTCGGATATTTTTATCGACACCGGTGTGGTTTTATACCAATTCTCACCCTGAAAAATCATAAATATTCAAAGAAAAATATGTATTGGCATTTTCTACCATGAAGTGTCAAATTATAAATTTTATAAATTAATTTTCAATTTGGTAGTCTTACGAGTATCGTGCTCATAAATTTTACTTTTGGTTCTTGTTGATATATTTTTTAAAATTTTACAAGTTCATTTTCTTCACTTTAGAAATTAATGTTTTGAATAATATGTGTCTTGAATTTGTTTTACTTCAGTTCAATGAAATTCTATAATTTTTCTCGGTATTGAAATACGACTTATTCTTTACTCGTAAAATTTGTAGTGGAATCCTTTCGAGTTTCAAACATCAAAATTCATCCAATATTATTGTTTGATTAACATTAAATTAGCTTTCACAAATTCATTTACTTTCATAAGTTCTGAATTTTTTCTTGAACTTCCCCCGTTTCCAAAAAATTGAGTTTTCTATTCCATAAATGTTTTTGGGGGAATTTTTTTTAGTTTAAAATTTTTAAAATTCATCTAATATTGTCATTTAACTCCCATTAAATCAGTTTTGAAACATTCAATTTATTTTATGAATTTTAGAATTTTTCCTACTACCGAAATACAAAGTTTCTACTTTAGTTGGATTTTTCATATTTCATAATTTTTAAAATTCTTTAAATATTATTTTTTTAATCCATATTAATTTAGTTTGTAAAAAATCAATTTATTTTATGAGTTTTGAGTTTTTTTCATATTTGTCAATTTTTTTCAGAAAGGGTTTTTCACGTAAAATTTCACGAGTTTGCTATTTTTAAATTTTTTTTGTACATAAAAAATTTATTTTTAGTATTAAATTTAATTAAATTGATCATTTGAAATTTTATTAAAAAACATAATTTTAATTTTTATAATTAATCTTTTAATTAATTTTTACGGTATAATTTTACATATTATATATGAATATCAATCAAAATACCTCTAGAAATCAATGATGTCATGCATGACATCACTCTAAAATGACAATGGTATGGGCTTATGACACAACATTTATTATTTCTAACCTAACAAGTAAACTTAACATCAAAAAAATATAAAAAATATAAAAAAAGAGAAAAAAATCTATGAAAAAGGCATGAAACTTTCAACCAAGGAGGATTTTTATCCTCCTTGGCCGAATCCTCCCGCTATAAATAGGGGAAGAAGCTTTAAAAAAAAGAGTTAAAAAAAAAAAGAAAATACTTGAAAAAAATATTTCAAAGCGTTGTTAAGGTAAATCTCCACTTTAATCTTTGGATTTTTGTTTGTTTAATACATTTTTCTTCTTTTCGCTGAGCCAAAAATGTGCTTAAGTTCATGGATTTTTTTATCCGTGTTAAAAGACTAAGCATAATGGCCATGAACTAATTTCCTTGATTTTATTCTATTTTTTTCTTTTTCTTTTTTTTTTCTTGTTAGTAAATTATTTTTCTTCATGAATCATATTTATGTTTATATGTTGTTGGTTTTGGTGTTGTGTTTGTCATATATATGTTCATATATATATTTTATTTCTTTTAGTATTTTCTTGTTATTA
>JBBYHL010030375.1:0-10439 GCA_038381835.1 Adansonia madagascariensis
AAATGAAATTTGAAAAGCAAGGTTGGAGTATCCCATTGGAAGGCGAGGTTGAAGTATCATTAACGGTAAAGATTTTTTATTTTTTGAAAAAAGTTTTTGGTTAAAAGCTTAAGGATGTTTGGGAAAGAAAAAAATTTAGATGATATGTGAAAAGCGAGGTTAGAGTATCCTCTCAGAAAATGGGTTAGAGTATTCCCAAGGTGAAAATTTTATTTTTAAAAAAGGTTTTGATTAGAAATCTAGAAAAGATCCGAGAGACAAAAAATTTAATTGTGAATGAAAAGCAGGGTTAGGGTATCTTCTTAAAAAGTGGGGTGGCAGTATACCCAAAGGTGAAAACTTTATGTTTAAAAGAGTTTTGATTAGGAATCCGAAAAAGATTCATGAAAGATAAATTCAAGTTTTTAATGAAAAGTAGGGTTAGAGTATCCCCTAGGAAAGTGGGTTTAAAGTATCCCCAAAGATGAAAATTTTTATATTTATGGAGAAAAAATAGTTTGGGTGAAAAAAGTATTTTGAAAATAAAACCCCAAAATTTGAATAAAAATTATTTTTAGCTTGATCTGAACCTAGAATGTTTGTGTTGTTTTACGTGACTCCATGAGGACTCAATCGGATACACTTCAAGACATTTAGATTTCTCAATAAAGGTGGTTTAAAAAATTAGTTTAATTTTATTACCAAAGATAGGGACAGCTTCACTCTGTCCCCTTTTCAACTTTATTTTAAGTTTATCTGAAAGCTTAAGAGGGTAAACAAGTCACAGTTGGAAAGGTAACTCCTAATGATTAACATAGAAATATTTTAAAAATTCTAGAAAATCTCTTTCTATGCGAAATTAATTTTCAAATTTGGGTTTCGACACTAGCAACATATGCATGGGAAAAGGCATATTAGACTTCAAAAAATCATATCGGACTCATTCGATATTAGTAAATTGTAAACGATACATTTCTAGAAAGAGAAACTTACAAAATTTCTAGTAAAAATATTTGGCTAAAATGGCCCTAACAAAATGCAGTTTGCTGGTTTCAGGGGTTCCAGACAGCGAGAGTTCAAAAAATCATAACTCCTTCATCCAAAATGGTCCAGGTACAAATCAGACACTATTAGAAAGTTAATTTGATGTTTCTTCAAAAAAATCAAAAAATTTCCAAAAAAATGTGTTTGGTCTCGAAAACAATCTTTAATGGTGGGCATATTGCTATTAGAGCAAAAACATAAGAGTTTTTTAGTATTTTGGGTTTTTAGGACTAAATTCGACCAAAAATGCCTGAAATCTATGATAAAAAGAGTGACATGAGCATCATGAGTTCATCCATAATCCTAGAGTAGTTTGGGATGATGAAACAACCCGTAAACTATGCCACAAATGAAGATACTAAATTCAAGATCAAGGTTTAATCTTTTTTTAACAAATAAGAGGGTAAATTTTTTAAAGAAACATTATTTTTTAGCTTATTCAACTGTGAATGTAGACCTAGAAAGTTTGATTTGTCCCTAAGATTGAAGGACCAATTTAATGAAAAATATTAAATCTATGCTAGCCTTCATCTACTTAACTTGGGGTTTTTTAAATCAGATTTTTGCAACAAACAAGCAAACATTTTGAGAAAAATGTTGTGAATGAGATGCAATAATCATAATAGTGAACATGGACAACATATTCAAACAAGCAAAGATGATATTTTGATAGTGGAAAAGGTGGCTAAAATATAAGGTGATGACAATAAGATGCATGGGAATTTAGCCTCATAAATGACATATAGAATTAAGCCATGGATGATAGTATAAACATGTTTAACCTACAGAAAGCATGCTGGAATTTTCAAGATGACATTTTTCTTCCATGAAACTTATCACAATGCAAGAAAATGCATGAATATATTTAAAACATAATAAGATAAAGATTTAAGCATGTGTTGAGTACATGAAAGTGGATAAAAACATGACAAAGATGCATAAAAAGGGGCTGTTTTGATGGTAATAGTAAAACATGGCACATTTGGTCATCTAAGCAATGTTAAAACATCAAAAGATCATCAAAAACACCTTTGACTACCACATCCAAGGCCATAACAATGTATGAAAGTCCTAAGATTGTCATGGAGACATGAATGGCTTACTAGAATGATGTAAATGCTGTAAATAGAGAATAGATAGAGGAAGGCAAAGAACATATACCAAAACACTTTGAGTTTTCACCTACACTTGGAGCAGTAACTCTAAACTCAATTTTTTTCCTTCTTTTTGCTGTTGGTTAGTAAGACAAGGATGAATAAAGAAGAGCTTTTGGTTATGCTCTGGATGAGAAAGAGTTTTTGAGTGTGAAAGGAAAAAAAAGAGGGTTTTTGAAGGTTTTTCTAAAGAGAAAAAGGGAGAGCTAAGGGAAAGGGGGAGTGTTTTTCGATATAATAGTGTGTGTGTAAGGAGAGCCTCTATGTATCTTTTTTTCTCAGTTGAGCAAAGTTGGCTTATCTAGCCATGTGAATACAAAGACATAAAATGCAAAAAGCAAGGGTATTAAAGGGTTTTTGTGTATGTACCTCATGTAGAGACAAGCTACAGTGCTCAACTACCATGGAAACTTATTGGATTGCTCAGTAAAAATAATAGATCAAGGTCACTTTATGCAGCTTTGCATTGAGGAAAATCAGCCTTACCCTTTGGCTATCATAATGCGCCCTAAGGTGGATCTTCATAGATCTATGATGCATACGACTTAAAATATTCTTCTGACTAGAAAATGTCTTCTTGACTGAGACTTTTCCTTTACGACATGATGAGAATGAGCTTGTGATACAATGAAGGGGACCATAAAATGAATCGCTTATCTTATTGATTTCGGATGACCATCATGAAATGGCCAACGCTTACAGTTGCCACTAATCATTATGGGCTAGGCATGATTGGATGATTATTGAAACCTATATCTTAAGTTACAAAACTCAAAAAATCAATCTCGTGGTCTACATAGTATAAAAATTTGCTATTTGAGTTTGGGAGTTAGTTACGCACAACGAGGCTCGAACTTCTTTACGACGCCCGAAATCGTTATTAGTTATGTCTTATCTTAGTTTCAATTCTTTTGATCTTAACTTATCACTATTTTGATACGACCCCTTTTAATAAATGAATTTTATAGAAATATAAATCCAGGTTTTGATGAAAGGATTTAATCTTATATACGCCCTGGAGAGATGGGAAATATAGAGATTTTCAATAAAAATGACCTCTGAATTTTACTTTAAAAAATAGAATATTCCACTCTGGGTACTAGAGAGATACCCATACAGAACATTACCTTTAATTTTACTTGAAATGATTTGAAAACATGGATGCAAATAATCATCACAAGGAAATTACGTTTGTAAGGCCACAAATGAAGTAACATAACATGGACCATTCAATGTAATGATAAAGAGAAAGAATGGATTATTGGAATTTATCTTGCAATTGACATAGATTATCTAGAAATATCTGAATTGACAATTTTAGAGACGCATTTGGGTTCCTTGATTGAACGAGATTTTTTTGTTTTTTTTAAAAACAGGATTTAACTCTTGACACATTCATGGAAGTTCAAGAAGGAGAAAAATTTAATCATAGTTGAAAGATAGGGTTGGAGTATCCCCTTAAAAAGATAGGATTGGAGTATCCCCAAAGGTGACATGTCTAACACCCTTTAGAGAAATCGAGTTGAAAAACTTAAGTTGACAAAAAACTTTATGATTTAGAAAATAAGTGAGCATTTTAATAATTTTTGGTAAAAGGAATTATTGTGAATAAGGATGGTAAAGATGTAAGAAAAAAATATTTATGCCTTAATACGAGCCTATGGGAGGTCAAAGCATGTTCTTGAGGCTGATTGGGGTGATATGGTGGCATTCGAATGTCTCGAGATGAACTTTGTGAAAACAACTCAATTTTGACCATAACCGATAACAAGGGACATCATTGTGCTATCCCACTTTCTGAATTTATTCTAAATTGGTTTGAAGGCTTTAAAGGGTGGACAAGATACCGTTAGAAAGGTAACTTGATGAGGGCAATTTAAAAATATTCCCAATATCCAAAAAAATCACTTTTCACAGGAATAAATTTTCAAGTTTTGACTAATTACGCTACTGCAGAGCATATGAGGGACAGGGTGTGTCAACATTAGAAAAATCATCTCAGACTCGTTTGGTATAAAAAAATTGCAAATTATATCTTTCTTAAAAGGGAATTTCATGAATCTTTTAGGAAAAATGTTTTAAGGATTTGGAAAAATCATTTAGTGGGTCCAAACGGCCCAACCAGAATGTATATTGCTGATTCTTGGGGTTCTGGGCATTTTAGGTTTAAAAAATCATAACTCTCTCATCCAAAATGATTTGGGGATGAACAAGACATCGCTTTAAAGATAATTTGACACACTTTCAGAGAAAAATATCATAAAATTCATGAAAAATCGTTTGGGATTTTAAACTAATTTTTCATTTTGCAATAGTTGTGCTGCTAGCAGGGGACAAAGCAAAGTAGGGGATATATTTTTTTTGTTTTTCTTTGTGTTTTTAGGTCCAAACTTGAGTCATTAACATTTGAACATCCATGACCAAAGAGAAAGAGTGGCATGGGCATCATGAACTCATTTGCATAGCTTCGGAGTAGTTTAGGTCAATGAAATAGCCCGTTGATCATGCCACTCGAAATTTTAACTCAAAAGCAAGGCATAAATATTTTGGGAACAACTGCAGTGCCATTTTCGTTGGAATATTCAGAAGTTTTGAGTTCATTTAATTAAGATTCTAGATCTGGAAAACTTAATTTTTCCTAAGTTTTTTTTAAAAAAAACTTTAAGGAAAATGCTAAGTTTATGCTAATCCTTATTGATTCAGTTTAACATGCTTGGCTTAGGGAGGTTTTGAAAATCAATTTTTTTTACAACCATTAAATATGCACTTAGACAAGGAGAAGGTAATGAACATGCAAGGGGATGGCACTTAACATGAATGGGGATGCTAACTTTACCAATGGTCTGGACATGGAAAATGTTATGCACGCATCTCATGAAGTAAAGCATGCTGAATATGACAACGATTCATGACAAAATGCAAGTTAACGTATAAACATGCTCAGAATGTGCTAGGTTAAGGATTTAGGCATGGATTGAGCATAACATGATGCATGGATATGGCATAAAATGCATGAACAAGAGCTATCGAAAATAATGAGGGTAAAATAAGGCATTATGCACGTCAAAAGGGGCATCAAGGCATCCAAATCCTAAGCTACCATAACCAAAGGCCATAATAATGCTTGAGAATCCTAAGGGGGTAATGGAAGCATGCAAAGCTCACTAAAATGATAAAGATGCTGGAAAATAAGAAATAAAAGTGATTAAGTAGAAAGTTCTACTAATAAAGCTTTAATTTTGGTTAAGTGGTTAGAGCAGCAGATATGGCCTGAATTTCCCTCTTTCCTTATTGTTAATTAGCAAGAAATAAGGGAAAAAAATGAAGATTCGATTCAGGTATGAGTGGGTATGATTTTTCAGAATGTATAATGGCTGGAAGTGAGTGTTTAGGGCTATTTTTGAATGCTGAGTGAATGGCTACGGGATTCTATTTTTTTATGTGTGAATGAGTTGGGAGAGCTGAAACAAGCTGGAATCTCCCTCTTCCTTTTTTTTTAGCTGAGATATTAATGGCCTATTTATACCAGCACTAGCAAGTAGGGTGGTTGACGGTGATCTTTGTTAACAAACAAGGGAGGAGTAAGGTGATCATATGACATTGACCCTTTATGATCTAATTTAAACTTCAAAAAATGTTTTGATTAATTTATAAGCCCAAATTCATAATCTAATATGGGTTTTGATATTTTTTTTATACAACAACGAGTTAAAATTGAACTTTGGAATAATGGTGGACAAGTTAAAAATGCCCCGATCATGGAAAATAGCTTGCATGTATCGATACATTTAGCCTAAAAAACCTTGAATGTATAGATACATTGAACATTGTATCGATACAATGAAACATTGTATCGATACATTTTACTATGTATCGATATATCTACTTTGCAGAATGCATGTTTTGGTTTTGGCATGGCCTAGTGTCAACACATGAGTTCATGTATTAGTACATAAACTCATGTATCGATACATTTACACATTGTATCGATACAAATAGGGATATTTCAAATTTTTAGGTCGTTGGAGTATTGTATTGATACATGAGAACCATGTATTGATACATTCAGGCAAAATTATGAATTTGCCCATGTGTTTTATCCCCAAACACCTAGAACTATGTGTTTGATGCCACATCTTTGCATTTCTCTTTAATATGATCCATAAGCATTTTTGACCTCCTCAAAAATACTTTTTCACCGGGCATTGATCAACGCCCTATTTCATGTCCATGCCCTAGGTTGCTAAAAATTAGCCCCGATAAAATAAGGTGTCTACATTGCCCTTCTTTGGCTGTTGTTGAGAATCAGGAATAAGGCAAAGACAAAGAGATACTATTTTGTCCAGGATGAATGATGCTCCCCAGAACATCTAAAAAGAAATAAATTTTAATTTATACTTCGTTGTGATAAGTGCAGTGTATTCACAGTGATCCTGATAGAGGTTTAAGTAAACTTTGTAGGGTTTGCCCTCCTTACCACGATGTTAGGTTTTCTAAGGCTTGACCCCCTTAGATAGGTACAGAGTAATATGGACTTTGATGTGGGTGCTGCCAACTTATGCGGGTTTTGACATAGACTTGGGTCTTGCCAGGCTATGAAGGCCTTGGCTTGGGTGCTGCCAGCTTGTATGGCTTTTGACATAGACTTGGGTCTTGCCAGGCTATGAGGGCCTTGGCTTGGGTGCTACCAGCTTGTGTGGCTTTTAACTCAGACTAGGTGCCACCAGCTTTTGTAGGCCTTGACTCAGGTGCTACCAACTTGTGCAGGCTTTAACTCAGACTAGGTGCCACCAACTTGTGTGGACTTTAAAAAAATGCCACTAACTTGTGGGCGTTGAAGAGGGTGCCACTAACTTGTGGGCTTTGAAAAGGTGCCACTAACTTGTGGGCTTTGAAAAGGGTGCCACTAACTTGTAGGCTTTCAAAAAGGTGCCACTGATTTATAGGCCTTAAAAAAGGTGCCACTGACTTATAGGCTTTGAAAATGGTGCCACTGACTTGTGGGCTTTGAAATAGACTTGGGTGCCACTAGTTTATGGGTCTTTAAAAAGGGTTCCATTGAGTTGCGAGCTTAAAAACATTTCTTGATGGATGCCTTCTAATGATAATAGGGTGCCAATGTGATGGTTTCAAGCCAACAGCATCAGGTTTAAGAATGACAAGTTTTGATAAAAAATTTTGACACAATTTCTTGGCAAAGATTTTGATAGAGATTCCTAAATAATCATTTTTGACTGTTTCCTGATGAAAGAATGAGTGCCAATATGCTGAGTGATGATCAACGATATGGGACTTTGGAAAAAATTTTGACAAAGTTTTTTTATAAAACTTAAAATACAATTTTTTCTTAATAGAAGCTCATTACAAAATTTCCTGATGAAAGGGTTTTGACACTAGTTCTTGACAAAGCTTTTGACAAATGTTCTTGACAAAAGTTCTTAACGATAGTTTCTGGATAACAATTTCTTGACACTGGCACTTTGACAATAGTTTCTTGATAAAAAAGGTTTTGACATGAGGTGATGAAAAGACAAGAACCTTACTTGAATGACAATTGGTTTGTGAAGCTTAAAGTTTTTGCTAGGAATTCCTTGGAGGTTCAATAAACCTGACTTGAAGCGATATTGTGACAATGATGATGTATAATGGTAATGTGAGTGCATGATATGAAATGCTATCATGGTTGCATGATGTGAAGTCTAATACAAGAGATAGCCATAGTTTTTTTGAAGTAATCCAGACTCTAATAGTGATTGCAATCGATCCTGCTTTAACTAATAGAATTTTTCTAATTCCACTGGGGATTGTAGGTTATCTCGGCTCCACTAGGGACACAACATAAAATCTATCACAGGAGGTAGCCATTGTGAATTATCCTAGCTCCATTAGGGATGTGATGTTTTGATAGTCGAATTATTCATCTATTTTCAAGAATTTGGATTATTGCATTTCCTGATTTGGGAGGCTCAACCATTTTCTTGATGACGGCAGGGCATTGTCAACAATTTGGAGACTATTTGACTGATTAGGTTCATGTTAACAATCTATTTTCGATAGGATTTTGATAGAATGCACAAATCGATTTTTTGTTAGCTTGAAATGGTTTTTCTTTAGATATGGCTTATGAAAGCAAGAAATGGTTTGGTGTATGGTGATGTCGAGCGGGTGTTTGGACACGAGCAATCTGAGTTCTTTGTGCTTTTTTTTCCTTTCAATGTAATATCGAGATGTCCTTATGCATATTTTAGTTAATTATCAAACATTATCAGTTAAATGACAAGTGCAATGTGAATTGTACAGGGGTTAAAAGAAGTAAGGCAATATTTATTCATGACAACAAAAAGATACAACTCGGTATACTATTTGACAAATAAATGATAAGGTAGCTAGAAAGATGATCTTTTGGGTGAAAGATGCCTCCAACAATAATGACATGGATATTCTTTAAGTGCCTTTTAGGATCTTTCTCAAACAATAAATGTAACTAGCATGAGCTAATCTTCGAAAATCCCTAAGATTGCTTAGCATTATCCTATAGGTACTCTTAGTTTATGCCTTATCAAAATTGATTTTCTCAAGTTGCCCTTGCAGGTTTTCAACTGTAGTTGGGTTTGCCCAAATGCCCTTTTCAGATTTTCATCTGGACCTTTTTATTTAATGATGTTTTTTAGGTTTTTGCCCTTTACATGTAATATTTTTTGATAGAATCTGAATTGAATGGGTTAGGCAAGGCATTGCCATCCATTTCTGGCAAGATTAGGGCCGCTCTAGAGAAGGCTTACTTTATGGCATATGGTCTTTCCCAATTAGGGATCTACTTGCCTAGTGCATCTTTGTGAATAAGGAAGATCTTCAATACCAATATGCCTAGGTGAAATTGTTATGGGTGCATCTTTTTGTCGTGGACTCAGATCATGCATTTTTTATACATTTGACCATGGCAGATGGCTTTTATGCATTTTTCTTTGATGAGGTTGAGCTAGTTGTATCTGTTCTTGACCCATTTAGCCTCTTCAAGTTTGGTTTCCATCCAGACTCTAAGAGAAGGTATCTCAACTTCGATAGGCAATACAACTTCTATCCTATAGACAAGGGAAAATGAGGTAGCACTCGTGGAAGTGCGAACTGAGGTTCGATAAGCATAAAGTGCAAAAGATAGCTTCTCATGCCTATTTTTCTAAGTCTCGAGCAATTTCTTAACTATTCTTTTAATGTTTTTATTGGTTGCCTCATTGCCCTATTCATCTTTAGGCGGTAAGGGATAGAATTATGATGCTGGATCATGAACTAAAAGTAGACTGCTTGTATCATTTTATTGTTTAAATTGCTTACATTGTCTCTGATGACTTGGTTTGGAAGGCCATATCTACAAATGATATCTTGCTTGACAAACTTACAGACGATCAATTTAGTGACAATAGCATACGAGGTAGCCTCCACCCATTTGGTGAAGTAGTCAATTGCTACCAAGATAAAATGATGCCCATTGGAAACTTTAGGGGTGATCCGTTCGATCATATCCATGCCCCACACAGAGAAGGGCCATGGGGCCATTATGACGTGGAGTGGCATTAGAGGGACATTGTTCTTGTCTGCATAAATTTGACACTTATGGCATTTTCGGGCGTAATTAATGCAATCTCTCTTAAGGGTCAACCAGTAATAAACCATTCTCATGATTTGCTTAGCCATCTGATGTCCATTAGCATGTATGCCGCAAATCCCTTCATGAACTTCTTCTAGGATCCTTTTGGCTTCAGGAGTGACTCCTCTTGTATAAGATTTTTCCATTGAGAACAAATCCCGTAGCTGGCCTTCTGATAGTCCTTTTATCAGTCTTAGTTGCATGTTCAGGATATTGCTAATCGTTGATGTAACGAAGGATGTCATAGTACCATGATAGGCAATTTTTCTTTTTTTTAATGCTATGATAATGAACTGGAGTTATGTAGATGCTCGTCTGGATGAGAGAATGTCTGACTCTTTATTGACTTTAAACATTGATGACAAAGTAGACAAAGCATCAGCTATTTGGTTCTCTTTTCGATGTAAGTGTTGAAAATTGATATCATCAAATTTTTTCTTGAGTTCTGCTATTAGCTTCCCACATTGCATTAGTTTGGCATTGTAAGTTTGCTATTCCCTTGTCAATTGGTAGATGATTAGGGCTGAATCATCGAACACTTATAATGTCTTAACATTCCTCTCAATAGTTGCTTGAAACCCTATGACACAAGCTTCATGTTTTGTAATATTATTTAT